>VYYJ01003638.1:0-15952 GCA_021029165.1 Cyphoderus albinus
GTACTTGGCTATTTTGGCAACTAAAAAATGTTAAATGCTGATTGGTTAGTAAATCTTAAAAATAAAATACCATTATAAACATAAATTGTAAACCCCGTTTTATTCAATTGTGAAGATGCAAATGTTTAAATAGCCTAATATTTAAATTGCTAATTGCTGGTTAACTTGGCAAAACCTTGTTCAATCAATCCTTTTTCACTTCTTGCGGTAATAACCACCGCCACCGCCGAAATTTCCGCCAAAGGGACTTCCGAAGCTTTGTAAGAAACCATTGCTTCCGAAGTTATTGAGCCCTCCTAGCTGGTACCCAATAGGATTATATCGGTTGTAATTACTGTAGTAGCGTCCAGGGTTATAGTAGCCGCCATTTCCATTAATTCCATTATAATTTTGGTAGTTATAAGAAGGGTAACTGCCTCCACCACCGTAATAGGAAGCGTATGGGTATCTGTAATAGCTACTCGTGTAAAATTGTCCCAAACTGCCTTGAATTGTGAAGCAAAATGCCCACAAGAGCATTATGATTGAAGCACCACGGATCTGAAATTTTAAGTTTTAAAAATTAATATTTGAAGCGTTTAAAGAATTTCAAGAGTTTCTTACAGAAACTGTCTTACCATTCTGAACCTGATGTATTCCTGGCACACACTGCACTTTGATTTAGATTCTTAGAAAGAGTTGATCTCGATCAAAAAGACTGACTACTCAGGATTAGACAGTGACTGAGCGCCCTTTTATATAGTATGCACAAGTTTGGATTTATTTCCAAGTTAAGGTCATTTGATTTTAACTCTCGAAATTAAATGTTGCACCGTCAAATAAATGATTTCATCATTTTCTCTCAGGTACTTAGATCCGTTAAGCTCGAGAAGGTGACTTCATGAAATCATGTTGTTTTGTGATAAAAATCAACGTATTTTTGCAACAAGTTATTTGAAGAAGCAATTTGCACATTATTTAATACGTAGTACGTGACCTCTGGCACCAAACATTAAAAAATATAGCATTCAAAAGTTTCACATTACTTTAAGGAGGTCTTCTTTCGGAAATGGGAAAAATAAAAGTAAAATCTGTGGACAATCTTATTGTTCGCGACGCAAACTTTTCATCGTAAAGTATCAAAATGTTCGACCTCTAGACTCTATATGTACAATTTATGGATGCATACAGTGACTGAGTTTTTTAATGTTTTTATTCTCAACATATTCATAGAGGCTTCAGCTTCTCTGTACATTATTGTTTGCACTGTAACGTCATTAAATTCTGGTTTGCAACCTTTTGCTTCTTCTTTTAGCAAACGAAGGAAATACTATTGCTTTTTAGTTAGGTAATTACTCGTCATAAAATATAATAAAACACTTATTTTAAAGTCTATGAAATACAAATAAACCATGAACAGCGAAGCAATACAAAATACAATGTGCAATGTCTCTCGGAAGCAAACGTTACATCTTACATGCCTAAATGATTAAATAAATTTTGGTTGACGCCTTCTTGTGTTCGTGAAATCGGCACCTTTCAACGTTTATAGAACTATTTTTAACAAAACTATTCTTTTAAGCAAATATACATACTTTCATCAGCTTTTAGAAAGTAAAACATCACAGATAAATCATAATCATGAATTACGAACATTATTTTACTTTGCATGTACAATTGTAATTCAATATGCAATGCCAAACAATTAAAATGGTTCCCGTAAGCTGAGGGTAAAAAATTAGTCTTATATAATTTCATGTCATGTAAAAATTATCAATGAATTCTGGTTTTGAAGCATTTTTATTACTGCATTCTCTGAAATTCATAGTGTAAATTTTATATGAAAATGAAGAGTGGAAAAACTAAAAATTACGTAAATCTTAAAGGGAGGTTAACTTTATTCTTTTAATTTTTAGTGATAAATATGTCAAAGCGCGGCTATGCTGTAGCCTGCAGATGGAATTTATTCCAAAATTATGTACAGAGAGCAGAAAGTAGCATAGTGTGCAAAGAAGCAGCAATTGAGTACACCGGGACTGAATGTGTACGTACACAAGAAGCCGGACCGGACGTAAAAATGAAATGACAGCACAGGAGAAGAAAGTTGATTGAAAGCATTATAAAAACATGTGTTGGGAATTGTGAGCTAAATCACATTTTTGGATATTTAGGTTTGGTTTTAGGTAATCCATTGAATTAAACTTATAGGCAGGGTTTGTAGAACTTGAACAATTATACTCAGAATTCAAAATCTCTGATCTGATTTTATTCATTCCTCCAATAATCCATTTCACACGCCAGGCCAGACCGAGGATCATTAACAGAGATGGCGGCTTTCGAAGGTTGTTAATTTTTTAAATTGCAGTTTCGGTTTCATTAATTTTATAATTTACAAACGCCGTAAATACGGTCAATTTTTCTATATTAGATGGAATTAAATTTCAATCTGTTGTTTGTTTTAGAAATGGGAGTTATGCCTGAGATTGGAAAGGCTGTTGAAGAAATGGATTGGATGTAAGTTTTTACAAAGCTTTAATTTACCTGGCCGTACGTAGGTCTTAACGCTTTCAACATTTCCGAATCCACAGGTTACCCACTGATGTGCAGGCGGAAGCTATACCTCTAATTCTCGGCGGCGGTGATGTCTTAATGGCAGCTGAAACTGGTTCTGGAAAAACAGGAGCTTTTTGCTTGCCAATACTGCAAATTGTTTGGGAAACACTGAAAGACATCAAAGAAGGCAAATCATCTGGCAGTGGTAGTGGTGGGATTGTCAGTAAGTTAGAGTGTCAATCTAATTGAAAATGAAGATACAGAATTATTCTCAATTTCCATTGCACAACAGTTGCAACACCAATTAAATTATCGTAAATGTCCTGTAGGTAGCAAATGGCAATTATCCATGTTTGACCGAAGTGCTGCTTTTGCGGTGACCCCTGATGGAACACGTTGTCAGTCGCGGGAGTTTAAGGAATGGCATGGTGGAAGAGCTACGAAAG
This sequence comes from Cyphoderus albinus, assembly GCA_021029165.1. NCBI lineage: Eukaryota > Metazoa > Arthropoda > Collembola > Entomobryomorpha > Paronellidae > Cyphoderus > Cyphoderus albinus. Next base: position 2,979 of record VYYJ01003638.1, read on the forward strand.
GAGTCACTGGTGGAAAAAAATATTATTTTGAAACTGTCGTCCAAGATGAAGGCCTTTGTCGTGTCGGATGGTCAACTCAACAGGCGGCTTTAGACCTTGGAACTGATGCTTTCGGATTTGGTTTCGGCGGAACTGGGAAAAAGTCCAACTGTAAAAACTTTGACAGCTACGGAGAGTCCTTTGGGAAAAGCGATGTGATTGGATGTTGTCTGGATCTAGATAACTATGAAATTAAGTTCCTTAAAAACGGAAACGACCTGGGCTCTGCCTTCTCAATTCCAATATCTTTGAGAAGTGAAGTGTTTTATCCTGCCGTGGTGTTAAAGAATGCAGAAATTCAATTTAACTTTGGAGATGAAAAATTTAAGCACGAACCGCCTACCGGTTTCATTCCAATAAGTAAAGCGGAGAATTCCAAAAATAATCCTATTTCATCCGCCAAAGCATGTTCAACTCAAGACATTAAGCTGGCTCCTAATGCACCCCAATCCATCATTATTGAAGTAAGTTTTAACCTACATCTACCTGTAGGCTATTATATTTTAAAGTTATCATTTGATACTAATTTTTCATTCTTCCTTTATTTTAGCCTTCGAGGGAACTCGCTGAGCAAACATTCAACCAATTACAGAAATTTAAAAAGCATTTAGACTCTCCAAATGTGAAGGAATTACTTGTGATAGGAGGTGTAGCTGCGAAAGATCAAATATCTGCATTAAATCAAGGAGTTGACATTGTGGTTGGAACACCTGGAAGAATGGAGGATTTCATTTTAAACGGACAGCTCTCCTTGGCTCAGTGTCGATTCTTTGTTCTCGACGAAGCTGATGGACTGTTGAAAGCTGGTTACGGTCAGCTTATTAATCGAATGCATCAGCAAATTCCAAAGGTTACATCGGATGGGAAACGACTTCAAATGATAGTTTGCAGTGCTACGTTACACGATTTTGAAGTGAAGAAACTGGCCGTAAGTTATACTAGAGAGTTGCTGTAAACTATCGTTAACTAACTGGGTTGCTGGATTATGTGACTGAATTTTCGGTTTCCTTTCAGGAAAAGTTAATGTATTTTCCAACTTGGGTTGACCTTAAAGGAGAAGATGCGGTTCCGGAAACTGTGCATCATGTAGTTGTACCCGTAGATCCAAGAAAGGATACATCGTGGCAGAATCTCAGAAGAAAAATAATGACTGATGGAGTTCATTTCCAAGATAACGTTAGGCCTGGGAACAATACTCCCGAAACATTTTCAGAGGCAGTTAAATTTTTGAAGGGAGAGTTATGCGTGAAGGCAATTGAGAAACTAAATATGGATCAAGCCATTATCTTTTGCCGAACTAAAGTAGACTGCGATAACTTGGAAAATTACTTAAACCAAATAGGTAATTTAAAAAAATCTTGATTCAGAAACTGAATTGTCATTGTCAATCTCAAGATGATTTACTTTCCATAAAGGTGGTGGCCCCAAGAATTCCAAATACTCTTGTGTGTGCTTACACGGAGATCGCAAACCTCATGAACGAAAAGCAAATTTAGAGAGCTTTAAAAAGAAACAAGTGAAGTTTTTAATTTGCACCGATGTTGCAGCTCGTGGTTTAGATATTTCCGGGTTGCCATTCAGTAAGTGAACTTAATTTATATATGGTCGAATTTCATTTTATAAAAGTAAATTGTACTCCGATTAAACGTTCCAAATTCCATTTTGGGGTAGCTATAAAGAATTATTTTTAATATTATGTAGTGATCAACATGACCCTTCCTGACGAAAAGTCAAATTATGTGCACCGTATTGGTCGAGTCGGGAGAGCAGAGCGAATGGGCCTGGCGGTTTCATTTGTTTCTACAGTGCCAGAAAAGGTTTGGTATCATGGAGAATGGTGTCCCTCAAGAGGCAAAAGCTGCAGGAATACAAATCTTACCGACGTGAAAGGTTGTTGTATTTGGTACAACGAACCTCAAGTAAGATCATTATTACATTATGATTTTGAAACGCCAATCCATGTTATTGAAAATTTATTCTAAACTTGATGTAACCTCTAATTTTAGTATCTGGCTGACATTGAGGAGCATTTATTGATTACAATTCCTCAAGTAGACACCGATCTTAACGTTCCATGTGACGAATTTGATGGAAAGGTTGTTTACGGCCAAAAGCGTCAACAGCAAGGTAATTTCTGAGCATATGTAAATATACTTCATTTTATTACGTAGCAAAATTGATTTATATATTGACTGAAAATATTTGTTTGGCGATAACACACAGATACTTCAAATAAATACCATCTGAATGAAACGGCCTCGTCGTTAGCACAGCTCACGCAGTTAGAAAAGGAAACTCAGCAATATTATCTTCGTCGTCATTTTGGAAAATTCATCAAGTCAACTTAGGATTTTATGTATAGTATTTTTCATGAATACGCATCTCTACTTACTAGAGTTCTAACTTGAATTAACATTTTCCCTGTGTTACATCACCTCACCATGTAATACATATAATATTACTTTAAATCGATGCCTACTCACAACGATGAACGAAATTCCCATTCTTTACTCATTATGGAAAAAAAGGATCAGGAAATCTCTCTCTTAACCTTTTTTCTGGTACTAGATATAAGTTGAAGTTGTTCGATTCTCGTCTTTGTCGTCTTTCGTTACGTCATTCAACCTTTGTTTTCTGTAATTATTTATTGAGTAGTGTAACTCCAGAATACAAAACCAAATTTAATTAAAAGTGCAACTTGCGTGGATTAAAAAATGAATATTATATCTTATGTGTACATTTTTCATATCATAAGGGCAACGGATCGGAATGGAATACATATTGAAAATGGCTACAACGACATTAGTCGTAAAAATCATGACCAGACATATCTTTTTTTTAATGTTGTATTGAAGTTTTCTGCTCATGTTCATGTTTTATACATATAGGCCATATATGTATCATAAATTTGATCCAAGTCAACTTGTCAGTTGCAGTTTTAATTTATTTAGGATCATTGAATTCAATTTAATTCCATCCAGCCACACTATTATTCAACCTAACATAATGTTAAGTGAAGTGGAATGATAGAATGTTCTCCATCTTAAATCCGCTATTACTTGGTTCAACTTTTCAATGTTGGGTACTAGTGAGAGACAAGACGTGGTAAAGAGAATAACAAAGAATCAAAATGGCTAGAGTTATCCTTTTGTGTATTACAATTATCTGTGGATTAGGTGAGATCCAGATTATGATGATTTTACAAAGATATTTCTTTATTTGACTTTCTAAAATAAAAGTAAATTATTATTGTTGTAATTTGAATTCAGAAGTAATAACGTCAGTGAATGGTTACGCCAATTGTACAATCAAATGGAGTGATACCCTTCCATCTTGGTTTCCGCTGGTTTTCAATAAATCAGGCATAATTTATCCAAAGAGAACCGGTAACAATACAAATTGGGGCATTGTCATACGACGATATTCTTCTTTCAAGTTAGGTTGTGCTGCGAATTCCACTAATACTGTTAAAGGGTACAACTCAAGTGAAATTCAAATAAAATGTGTTACTGCCGGACTGACGGTAAATAAATTCTGGGGAAATTGTAATAGTTATGTACCTCTCAAGACTTGCAAGGTTGATAAGTTCCTACAAATTTTTCATTGACTACGGTTACAGGTCAACAACGCCGTGGTCAATTTTACTGATTTAGGATGCACAAAGCAAGTACGGGAAAAACTTGTGAAGTTGGGCTCTTGTTACAATGATTCGAATGCTGTGGACATACTTTTTGATTCTAATTCAGCTTCCTCGTAATGCACAGTTTATTAACTTTAGTATTCATTAAGTTAACGTTCTAAATGAAAATAACTAGAATCTGACTGATATAACGCAATAATTGTAGACTTCCGCTGATAAACATTTGTCACGATTCCAATATTGATGGGACCATATTTGCACACCACTTTATTATTGGAGATGGACTTAATCCTTACGAAGTTTCAAATAATCGACCAAGCTTTAAAGAGGGGCAATTTTACACAAAAATTTCAGCTAACGATGCCTATACGCAAAATTCGCAACTTAACCAGATGGCATACTTGGTAAAAAAAACTAAAAACTAAAACCGAAACTTGGTGAAAGTGAGCCAAGAAAACGGAAGTAATATTTTGCATAAAAATCATATCAGGTTGGTTCTCAAAGCCTTGCTGAAAAATATATCAACTCGAGCAAATCATACTATTTTGCACGGGGTCACCTTGCCCCAGACGGCGATTTTGTCCACGTTTATGAACAAAATAGTACTTACTACTATATCAACGTAGTACCACAATGGCAAGCTATAAACAATGGAAACTGGAAGGTATTTCATCTTCTAAACTAAAAGGCGTAAAGACCAATTTGAGAAATTAATAATACAAAGCCATTTCCATGCAGGCACTGGAATTTGCTCTCCGATCTTACGCTAAAGATCGCAACGTTGCATTGGAAGCATGGACTGGAGGAAAGGATGTTTTAAAGTTGGAGGATGTGAACCAAAATCTGGTTGAAATCTATTTGGCTCGGGATTCTTCTCAAACTCTACGGCTTCCAGTACCCGAGTATGCATTTTTTAACTTTAACAATTAATAATCATGGTTTTCATGCGAGAGTACACTAACTCTTTTCAAAATGCCTAATTGCCTATAAATGATACAGACTCTCATGGAAGGTGGTAAAGGACCCTGTAAGAAATGCATCGGTTGCTGTTTTCATGGTCAACAATCCACATTTAAGTGAGGTACCCTCAAGACTCAAAGCTTGTCCAGACCTATGCAGTCAAATTTCATGGATATCTTGGGACACGCAAAATATTCAACGAGGCTACACCTACTGTTGTGAACTAATCGTGGCCAAACAAGTTCTGCCTTTCCTTCCGGAAGATCTAAATAGTGTTCAACTAATGACATAACTTTGTTGTTTCATGATTTTTAGTGGTAAAAATAAATTTTTATGAGACTTGCATGAATGTCAACTGGTTTTTATTATTAATTCCTCCCAATTCCACAAACAACAAAATCATATAAAATTAGAATGTTAAAATGAATCTATGAAAGATGAAAGATGAAACCCACTCTTGAGTTCTTGACTCTTCTCGTTCTCTTCACTTGAATGAACGTTTTATGAAACATGAAACATGCTGCTCTGAGCAAGTAATAAGCTTGTTCGTTTTATGTAACATTTTCATGTTATAAATCCCTTCATCCACACATGATCCATACAAAACTCCACATGACCAAACACATGTCCAACTTCTTTATCAGAATTGGGCGCTACTGTTATCATTATTTACTCCTTCTCCTGCCTGCTGTATTTACAAATAATAAAGTTGTATTAAGTATTATTACTATCTCAATTAGGCGTGAACTCTAAACTTATAATTGGTGATTAATGGCGAATGAATTGTATTTTTGTGGTACTGAAGTGTACAACTGTTTCGGCTTAAGCAAATCCGGCTTAAATAGTCAGAAAACATTTTGTAGCGAGCCCTGTCTAATTGAAAATGTTGCAAACGCTGAATTTGCACAATTTTATAGTGTTTATCAAAAGACAGGAGACTCTTATTCTTGGTACGTGAAAGGGCTTGGATTATCGACTAAAGAAGCACAAATCTTCACTGCCAATCATCATGTCACGTCAGTAGCATTGACGAAAAATATGATAGTTGGTCATTCAGAAGATGGTTTGCTGTATCGAATACGCTTAAAATTCGAGGAAAGTGTGGGCAGTATTAGTTTGTCAGAATTGGACATTTTAAAAATCCCTTGCAAGAAGATATCTTCAAACGAAGATCATGTTTATGTTCTTCAGTCTTCGCAAGAATCCAGTGTCATATTCCAGTTAATGTCCACGAATGATGTTGAAGATTCACTGAAATGCATCGCAGAGTTTCCAAACCAGAATATTGTTGATATCTCCGTGGGTCACGGGCATTTTGTGGTGTTGTCGGACACAGGTGGGGTTTGGAACTGGGGCAATTGTGGCAGATCAGAAGTTTCGTCAAATCAGCAAATAAATGTGATGAAAGAATGTGAGAAACCGCTGCGTTTGGAGTTTTTTGATGATTTGCCGTGTAAGATCGTTGGCATTTCTTGTGGGGGTTGGCACTCCTTGGCTTTGACTTCCGAGGGCGACATTTATTCATGGGGATGGAATGAATCGGAACAGCTTGGTCTCAACAGCAATGGAAACGTTTCTTCTTCTGGCACCAATTTACCTAGTCCGATTGATTTAGGATCGGCAGAGGACCCTGTCATCGGTATTGCTACTGGATCCCGACATTCTGTAGCATTACTGGAAAGAGGGCGAGTCTTCACCTGGGGATGCAACAAACAAAAACAACTCGGTTTGGGCAATGATGTCACTGCCGATAAAATTGGGGAACCGAAAGAAGTTCGGAAATGTTGGAAAGGAAAGGCTTGCAAAATAAAATGTGGCACGTGGTCAACTTTTATTCAAACCGAAAGTGATTAAAATTTATCATAAAATTATAAAATAGTTTGTTTAATATATGTACAATACATTGCGTATAAACCAATCACTTTTAAGACTGAATAGTATATCATTTACGCTTATTGTAGGTAATTGTGTATAAAAAATGGAACACATTTTTATCAAACAAAATTATAAAAAGTATGTCATATGTCGTAAAGATTGATTTGATTGATTTGTATTTACAGGAAGAAATAAAAATAAAAACATGGTTTAATACAAGAAGCCACTGAATAATTGACTAACCAACTTACGTTTTATTATTTAAATGGGGTCATTGGAAATTCATATGAATATTTTGGTGGACATTCAAGAATCAATCCATACATCTCATGCAAAATTATCTAGCACTTTAGTTTAATTTAATGTATCCTGTGTAATATCTAAAGCAATATATTGCTCTTATTGGCAGCAATCTTGTAAATACTCATCACTGTACTTCATTTCTTGCAAAAGGCAACCTGTGTTTATCATTGCTCTGTTCATTCTCTTGCTTTCATTATTTGTACAACAATTTGATCATGACTGAAACATAACTTATCAATCTGACACACAATACTCTTCCATTGACATTCGAGTTTTTTAATGATAATTTTACATAAAGTTACTTGGGATAGTAGTTGCAAATAGCGCTAAACAGATTTTGCTAAATGTCAAAAATTTCCGAGAAAAAAATATTTNTGTGTGTGAGTAATGAGTGGAGATGTGCAGTTGCGAGACGGAAATTGAATAAAAATTGAGTACATTGTTACAGAGATATGGACATGGCGAATAATGGTTAAGTTTGAATGTTTATGTTTTTATTATAAAAACTTAGTTTCAAAAATCGTATTTCCTCTTATTTCTTCGATGTTATCGAAGGAAATATGATTTAATGACTGCTCCATTTTATTTAACCAATATTTAGGCTCGAATTTTTGTTGTTTGTTCAATGGAGCAATTTAGTTACTTAAGTGGGACCGATTATAGAAACTGTATTTGTGGGTGGGGTAGACTAAAATTGCTTAACTTGCAGCGTTGCAGACAAGCGTGTACATACACATTCATTCACAACAAAATAAATCACTATTCTTAAATATAATTCATTATTGAATAGAAACTATTCATAAAACCTTCCTGGCTTCCGTTCCGAACTGATATCCTGTTCTTCAAAATGCATCTCGCTGTAATTAAGTATTTTTGTCAAAAATATTTCTTTATTCTTAACTTCTACTGCTTCAATGTAATTATACTAATACCTAAACCTGACCAACTCTTGTAATCAAATGTGAGGAAACGGTACATATCATTAAGCCTAAATTAAAACAAAAGCCACAACTATGTATGTATTATAAAGAGTGAAAATAAATATTCGTCATGCATTGTTGAGGAATGGTGGTTTAGTTGTTATTTAGAAGCATTTAATATTTTGTGTATAACGAAGGTACAATTAACTCTACCTCGGTATGCTCCAACGATATTTTCATTATCCATATCCTCTCACTAAAGTTGCCGTGAACAGATCGGACGACCTGATAATTGCAGCATTTAATTTGCACAGAAAAGCAAAAGCCAAAAGCCACATTGAGCATTTTGAAATGATTAACGAGACTTTGAGGTATATTTGATAAGGCGGTTCCCTTCTTAATGTAATATGGTACCAATATCTGCAGGTGAAGTGTGGTGTGGTCTCAGAAAAAGGGAGGTTGGTCACTCTGTTCACTCAATCAACGCATCGAAAATGTACGAGTAATATCGCTCATTATTACGTTTTCAGTGTTGTTCTTTCATTATAATTAAGATACCTTAGTTAAACTAAAACATCTTGCAGTAATCAATCCCTTCTCACTACACAAAAAAATGTGAATCTATGGGGCAATATGGCCTTTCTGTACTGCAATTCACTAACGATAATGAAATATGTGTTTCTTGAAGCGTGCCACTTTTAGATGGTTTCATTTCATTGTTTGTTTAAGCCTGCAGTTTGTGGTAGCCTGAGCTCATGATTGTTAAAGAAAACTCATGCACATTGAATTTACATTAATTACGAAAGCACGACATGAAGTTAACCTGTTTAATAGCTCAATTCTGTTGTAGAAGATGAAAAATCGAAGAAATACGAAAAAGTTTTGAGGAACAACATTTTGTGTTTTGCTTCCTTTTCAAACTTTTACTTTCATTGCAAAGTTCTCCTCTTCTTAGTCACTTTCTACAGTGAAGTTTTTAAAATGTATTTTCAGAATGTGCAATTACTCCATAATTCCCGGGATTCTAATTTTTTTAAGAAAGGAAAAAGTTTGCTAGTTATCTTAGTGTTTCTGGAAATATTTACTTTTTCAGCCGTAGCTTATTATATTGACAGCAAGTAAGCCAAACACCGAACTCTTTACACTTAAAATATAATTTGCAAAATTGGCTAATCATCATCATTTAATTTTTGCTAAAGCCCGTACCGTCATAAAGAAATTCTTGGACCAAATGCCACTGCTGTTGTCGAATGGTCAGTGAATTGGAAAAATAAAACAGTGTCATTTCAAGTCTCAGCAGAAACGAAAGGATGGATAGGTTTCGGATTGTCGGTGGATGGACGGATGTTTCAATCTGATGTTGTTATTGGGGGTGTCGATGCAAGCGGAAAGCCGTATTTCTACGTAAGTTGACAAAAATGTAACCTTCCTTTTGTATCGGCAACTCCACTTCCAATATAAAATTGATCTTAGGATGCTCACGTGAGTAACAATCGCACGATTGAAGTCGATCAAAAGCAAGACTGGAAACTTCTTGGGGCTTGGGAGAAAGGAAAACGAACCTTTTTAAGTTTCAGCCGAAATTTTGACACTTGTGACCCATACGATCACACCATTACAGTTAGTAACAGTTTTTGACAAAATTTAGTTTTCAATTTTTTATGTCTAACAACTTAAACAGTTAAATTTTAAATATAAATTCACAGAAAGATTTGATTGTGCTAATCTGGGCGTACGGAGATTCCGACCATGTGCAGTACCACATGAGCCGCAGAGGAAGCGTTCCCGTCTACCTTCTCGATCCTTCAATTTCGGACGAGATAGCTCATCATCATTACAGACAGATTGGCCCCCATTCAAATTTATATTTAGTGCAACGATGGGCACTGACTAATGCAATCCGATTATCTGCTAAACCTACTTCAGTCTGGTGTAGCATACATCGTGGTCCTAGACTGGCAGCCAGACATGACGTCGTTGGGGTATCCATCCAATTAAGCAATATTATTTTTAGCAGATTTTATTTAGTGTAATACAATTAAAACGCATTTTAGATGGGAGCATTTTTGCCGACAAAACTAGCTCGTAAACATGTGCAGCAAATGCTTGTGTACAGATGCACTCCCCCGCAACAAACTCAGGCAGCCACATTTTTCAATCCGTACACTGAAATGAAAGGTGAAGAATGCTACATAAATGAAAAGAAAACGCTTCCTATGGCATTCTGTCGCGAATTAATTTACGTCTGGGGCAGAGGGGGCAAGGTAAGGAATTTTACTTTTTTCTTTAATCGTTTAATGGTCTGGTCTAATGAACTGAATATGTTTTTTAGCCATTCTACTTCCCCGAAGATATTGGCATTCCTATTGGTGAATCGCAAGACAGTTACTTTTTACTTGAAACGTTTTATGACAATCCTAAAAACAGACATGATTTGGAAATAGAAGCCGGGGTGGAATTCTCCTTCTCTCATAGACAAAAGTAAAAAATAACAGATTTTAATGGTACAAATTTCTATTCTCAAACCAATGTTTAAATAAATTTTGCTCGTTTATTTTTGACAGACCAAACTCTGCTAGTATTATTCAAATAGGATATGGCCCGTTAGGAACATTTATGATACCACCAAAATCTACTATGAAGATTTATGGAAGTTGTGGTAAATGAATTTTCAGTTTAACAAAAGTCGATTATGTTAAAGTTGATTTATTAAGTTTAAAAAAACTTATTCACTTGTAGGATCAAAATGTACGTCAGAGATGCTACCGTCTAATGGGGTCGTCGTTTTCGCCGTTTCGCTCCATTCACGCTCTTTAGGTTTGAAATTATTAAATATCTCTAGATAGTTTTACCAAATATGTGATGTGGCAATAGAATGATGTTTCTGTTTAGTAATAATATAAATTATGATATACATAGGTAGGAAAATTCGTTTGCAGCACTTTAGAAATGGACATGAGCTCCCATGGATTATTAAGGATGACAACTATGATTCAGAATTTCAGCAGATGAGGTTAATGTCTAAACTTGTAACTCTCCTTCCCGGGGATCAGATTACCACACGTAAGTCATCGGAAACAGTTTACTTCATTATGTAATTATGTCACTTTCATGTTAATAAATATTGATTATTTTCAAACATATATTTTCAGAGTGCACATTTGACAGTTCAGAAAGAAACCGTACGTCATTCTCTGGGTTTTCAACCCAAGACGAAGCTTGCTTAGCTTTTCTTTACATTTCCGCAAGAATTCCATTCTACAGATGCACTAGTGAATATCCTGTGCAGCGACTGCTATCGAGATACGGCATTCAAAACTTTACTTGGTACAATAATTTTTGAATCTACAAGGTTCTAAAAATTCACTGAAGAAGCACATCTTTCATCATTATTGTAATTTTTAGGGACTTGGTTTGGCAGGACCGTTATGTAACACAACCAAAAAATTTGGAAGGAGTTTGGTTAGGAGACGTTATAGATGATGGACAAGGACCGAGATCCGGCGAAGCCGCAGAACTTCAGGAAGTGTTTAAAAATGGTCCACAGGTTGGAAGCTGCCCCAATATTTATGACGTTATGGGAATTACACAAAACCAAATGTTTAAAACGTTTACGAATACTTGGTCACCCGAAGAAAGTACACCCTTATCAGTAGAAACGCCATATAGTTCAAGCCCTGTGGTTTATCCGCAAAAATATGAGGATTATAATGAAGAAAATCATTGTGCGGAAGTGCTCTCTTATAAAATTCCACCAAGTGATATAGTTTCGGTTGTAGATCCAAATCCCCATTATTCCATTTCTGGCGACGAAAATCAGCGTGGCTCGCTTGAACAGATTGCCTTAGAATTAGACAGAGTGGATATCGAAAGAGAAGGCATTCCATCGAGCAACAACCCTGTTTCTAAAACTGAACCGATAAATGAAAATCAACTTAGTAAGTCGGACTTGTCGGATGCAAATCTTCCCACTTCCTACCTTTTTGATCAGCCTTATCAAATGCCAAATGTTAGCACACATAAACATAAATCTACGAGGAAAGGTGGAAAACGTAGGTCAAAGGGAAAAGGTTCGAAGGTTCCGAAACACTCATCTACAAATGTAGTAACGCAAATTGCCACAGAGATTGTGGAGGATGATGTTAACGCTCGCGCTCTTGAAAAAGAAGGTGAAGTGGATCTGCAGTTACCTAGTAAATCGGCTGGTTCTGCCGAAAGTCAGGCACATGTCACTGGGAGCACAATTCCGGCCAGCCAGACAACTAATTCGGACTCTGTGAGTGCTCCAAACTCTCCCAAAACTAGTCATAGTAGTCACAATACAGCCACAGGTCAACCTATTAAAGATTTTTTCAATCAATTGGCAAACATGTTCTCTCCTCCATCACTCTTTGGGAATGATAGTTTCGTAAAACTTCCAATTAAGGCAGTAGAACATTCAAAAAACGGAGTCTCCTTTCAAAATATCATCATGAATGGGAACATTGTGACTAAGAGAACCGACAATATAAAACTGGTGCTCCCATCATCGGAAAGTGTCAGTTCAGAAAGGAAAAACAGCAATTCTGCTCATCCGTAGTATAAATAAATATGCGCATTTTCCATTGTAAACTTAATTGTACTGTACAATGTATTTAATTTTGTATAAACTTGTATATTAATTGATAATATATAAATACCTTACCTTATTAGACTGGTTTATGTATACTTATTTTCCATTAATTGAATAAATGCAAATGCAACTATATAAATGAATATTATAAGACAATATCTGAAGCCTCAAGACATTAAAGACGAACTTTTAACTTTTACCTTTTAACTTTAATACGAAAATTCATTGAAAACGATGAGTAGGCCTTATTTTATTCAATCTAATTGTTCGATATCCCTAGTATCTAATATCACTAACTATCTTACTAATCACAAATCCAATCTGATAAATACTGAAAAGTTTATTGATATTTGATATTAATCAGCGAAAGAATGAACCTTTGCAAAACGTGAATAAATGAATTAATCAGTATTGATCAACTGAAGTGCAGTAAAGTCGGTTTTTCATCCACAGAAGTACGCTTAGCGGGAATACCGTGCAGATTTGACAAAAGTTGAGACCGGAAATGAAATCAGCGACATTCTTTCCTATCCTAGTAGCATTACTTTCCTGGTTCAATTCGGAGATGGAGATATGACATGGCTCGATCCATTGTATTATATAACGAATATTAAGCATTGAATAA
>VYYJ01003639.1:0-15947 GCA_021029165.1 Cyphoderus albinus
AAACCATGTAAAATTCACTCTATGGTTTTTCGTCCATTTTGTCCAATTCTTCCATTTCGTCCATTTCATCCATCCATCCACCTGAAAAATTGGTGGATATTGGATAATAGGCGTACTCTGTCACAAATAGATGCAATTTCCACTTTTCCCAATTTGCATAATATAATATTACCTTTTTCTATTCTGTGTCGCTCGGTTGGCTCATTCATGACATGACACGTTTCTTGCGGTTAATTTCAGTCAAAAGAAGAAGAAAAAACAAGATTAACAACGCCAATTCATTCCTAAGTTTTTCTTGACGCAAAAGTTTCTTTTTTCAATAAAATGCCTTGTTTTTTTTCTCGCGTCGTCAAACAAAGTTACCTACCATCCTACGTATTCAAAATGAAAGTGTGAAAAGCAATACATAAACCTAAGGCTAAGGCATATGCTGCGTAGGCATACATTTCTTATCGAAGGATTATTTGCAAAAATTATTTTGCAATTGTTTTCAAATTCCATAGGCGCCGATTCTAAACCGTTTGCAAAAAAACAATTATGTATCCATTCTAAGAGAATTTTATAATAAAATAAAAAAGTTGACTGAGGGTGGACGGCCTAACCTAGGCTGAGAATCGCAGTCTCTCTGCTTATGCTGCTGCTGCGCAGCACATCATAATTATTAACCAGTATCGTAATAACATTTGAAACTGAAACAGTTGTATTTTACTGAAGAAGAAAACAAGTGGAAACGAAAAAATCCCAGTCTCGTGGTAACGATCTGATAAAAAATGTTACACTGTGTGTGCATAATGCAATATGCGTAAGGTAAAGGTAATAGTATTTAATAAGAATATCTACGTAAGTATTACCTCCTTACTCTATGCATATTTATTTAAATAAGTTTTCAAAAGTGTAATCTGATAAAACAGAAACGCATGTAATAAAAAATTATTACCTGCTTTTGATTTCTGCCATAGTCATGACTCATAACTGTCGCATGCTTTGCTCACTTTCCATCATCATTTCATTTCTCACTTGCATTCCTCTGGTGCAGTTAGCTAACAAAAAATTACTTTTACATTTGCCAGCATTGATTTAAACCCAAGAGAATTTTGAGTGCGTCATATCTATGTAAGTAAAGTAGCTGAAGTTTGAATGAATGAAAATACGATATTAAAAGTTAGAAGCATTTTCTAATTTTTCACGCTAGCTTCTTTTGGAAGCGTCTCCATTGCACGCGAACGTGAATTAATGTTATAATGCTTTTATCATTATTATGCATCTTTATCAAAGTTTAGTGACAACAATAAAAAATAATTATTTTAGTTTTTCTTAATTCAGTCAGTTAGCTGAGTGACATTTTTCCTTGTTGTGTTGTAAGTTTTGTAATTTTGTGTATGTATAGTACAAGGAAAGAAATGTGATTCTCGCACATATTTCTCGAGAGAATTTCACATGAAATGAAAATGAAATGATTATCTCGATAAACCACAAAAACGACACGAATAAATTTCCTACATGGTACATAAAAAAGTATGATAACTATGGTTAACTAAACTAAAGAAAGATTATCTTATTATTATATAATTTGAATAAGTGATGCAAACTGATATAAAAAATGTATGAACGTTTATGAACGTCTTGGAAAAGAAAATGTTTTTTTTTTATGTGAGCAAAGCAAATTGCTTTAACATTTTTAAGTTACACAGCGCGATAGCGCGTGCAGGCAGGCAGATGGAATGGAAATCAATCGCTTAAATTCTTATCAAGTGTCAAGTCACTGACTTATCATTTCATCCCTGCTGCTTTGACTTGCTCACATTTCTCGAGATGTTCGGGCTGAAAAATAGCTCAGATTGTGAGATGTGTCCGCCCACGTGCCTTTCCTAAATTATTTACAATGCCTCAATGACTGTTGAGCCGATTTCGAATGGCATCGGAAGATACGTAGGAAAGAAAAACGCATCCGTTCTAACTGGCTGGCGATGACGGTGACGTTGACGGTGCGGTGATAGTAGTAAATAGCAGCTTGCCGCAATTTTTCTCAAGTCGTCAAGCTTTGCTTTGCTTTGCTGACTTTATCATCTTTTCATCATTATTCATTCATTGTTCGCCAATTATCGAGAGATTTGTATTCCTCGATAGATCAGGTTGATACGTACAAAGACCACTTTGATTCCCTAAGGCTTTCTCATTCATTAGAGAGATTTAAAGTTATTTAGATTTTAGTAGATGAAAATTGAACAGGCGGTGGTGATTGTTTGTTAAGTGGTGTGCGAATAACAAAACAACATACAAATACGATACTAAGCTAGTTTTTTCGATATTTTATCATTAGGAAGGAGGAGGGTGATGTGATGGTAGTGTGATGATCTAGATCCATACCATTTCATCGTTTCACTCTTACTTGCTTTGCTACACTTTTTGGGGCCACCTGAACAAAGAGTTGTAGAAGATAATGATTACCTGCTTTTATTGATTGTTGATAGATAAAAAGGTGAGGTGATGCTGATCAATGCGAGTGGCATTTCAGCATGAACAAGAAATTCACGTCTGGTTTTTGTCGTGTGTCCAATTTTCAAATTAATGGTGGTGCTCTACCACAAGCACAACATCCAATCGTGTGACAGATAGATGAGGTCAACATTTTTTTAAAGGATAAGCTGATTATGAGTTATGAATTATGAATTTCATCTTTGTTATCATCATCAGATAATCATTATAATTAATTTTGCACTCCGCTTTATCATTATCTTGCCTACCTTTGCTTTTCCTTTTTTTACCCCCTTAATTATCTCTGTGTATTTGCTTTATTCTAAGGAATGAATGAATTTAATAATTTGTTTTAGATTCGCTGCTCCACTCCATTCCAAACTCCAGTCTAAAGTTGCGAGTCTGAAATATGCGTATTTCCGTGTCCCCTACTTTTCCCTTATTAAATTAAAAATTAGCTCTACTTTTGTTTGCAAATTTGCATTCAACTTTTAACTCCATTCTTATAAGCAAACAAGCAATTTGCCACTTTTTTGCTTCTGCTGCTGTTGCCAGTAGCACAAGCTAAATCAATCGTGATGTCATCATGCACTTTTCTGATAGCCAAAAGTGAACGTGTTTCACTCAGCAATTTCATTTTCATTTCGAAAATCAAGTTAGCACTAAACTAAAGGCGAGCCAATAAAATATCTGCCTGCCTACATGTAAATTTCCTCGGCGGTGAGCATTTCAATTTCAATTTGAATCCACAAAAAGCTGATAATGACGAAATGATGACGCTGAATATCGTTGGGTCCGCTTCACAGGACAAGAGTTAAAATTCTTTCAAGAAGGGAGAGATTTCAGTGTAATAGTTTACTTCATCGTTACCATTGTTATCCATCAGCAGCAGCCTGCGACAGACCACACTGTAATTTAGCAAGCTGCAAATAATCGAGTCCCTAGACCAAGCTCAAGCCTTTGAAGAAAGAGCATTTAAAAATTTGCATTCTTTTCCTCACATTTTTATTGCGCTTCACAGGATTTCCAATTTTTTATTGCAACAAATTTCCTCTTTTTATTATTTTATGTCATCGTTTGTAATGTGCCAAGAAAGAAAAAAAGTTGCTGCATTAATTCAATTACTGGCTACTTGCTCACGTACGTGGACACATACGTAAGTACTAGAACGTGCATTTCCTTTAGAGTCTCGCTGATTGATGCAGTTTCAAATACCTTTTTTATTTTAGATTTTTTATTAGCGTCAATTTTAGAACGTTTGAAAAATTTCCTTCGTGATCATGGTAAATGATAATGACGATAAAGAAACTTTTAAAATAGCAGGGGAAAATAATTCGTTTCGTAGCAGATTATTGATGAGTCGCAGTTGCCCACGCCAGACACTTTTGTATTCCATCATCACGTCATCATTATAGTAACCCACAGTAATAAAATAGTTCCTTACTGACATGCAAATGTGAAGTTGTGAGTTGACACTAAAGTAAGAAACAAGAAAGGAGAGAATCTTCTTTTTATCGCTCCCTGCGTCTCGCAAATTGAATAGAATTCAATTTCAAACGTTGACAAATCGCGTCTGTTGAGAAAGGGTAAAAGTGAGGATTTTTATGATTGTTGAGACGAGAAAAGGTTTGTGAAAAGCGGGCCAAATTTTCCCTACTTTGACACGCGACAAATTTGTACACAAGTTTTATGACATACATGAAGCTACGCTGTCAATTAAGTTGCACAATGCGTTTACTTACCTAATCCAATTCAGACTTTCAGTTCCTTCCTAAATACAACAAGATTTTAGCTAAAGTAATTGAGCAATTGTGAGAACGTCATCATTACCTCTATCATGAAAATCATAATGGTTATCATTATCATTAAATACAATTGCCCCTTGTAATTACAAGTGTTGATGTTTGTTTAGTAAAGCTGTTCGCAATTTGGGTGTCGCTCCCCCTCCGCTATGCTCACTCAAGACAAGGAACAACTTGGTCCGTGACGTGACACTGTAAAACGCTAATGTTAATGCTAATCATAATGATGGTAATGGCAATTCTGATAAGATGCCAATTTTGATAAGCGTCTTGGGACTCACCGAGATACGCCATTATTATCAATGTAATATCGTCATCATGATAGTGACTGAGTTGTCATTGTCACCCAATTTGACATTTAGGTGGATGTGAATGTGGATATGGGAACGTGCACTTTGAAATTCCACCTCCACCTTTTCAATTTGAAAATTGTGTGTCAAAACGATTTTCTACCTTTTTCCTTCCTCTTTGAACCCACTGTTGAACCTCAAGATCAAACTGAGTGTTGAAATAAATAAAGTTCCTTACTTATTTTCAGCTGAGTTTAATTTGGCAAAAAAATCAAAATACGAGCTGTGAAATCGCATGAAAAAGACATTAGCTTCGGAAAGGAAGTTCTAAGTATGTACTGATTTTGGCTGTCTGCGCTGCTCTGACTGACTCTCATTTACAGTTAGTTGATAAAATAAAACCATTTTCTTAATGCTCTTCTATTTAAACCTTGGTTTTGGGCGAGGTGAGAAAACTAAATCTTCTGACTGAGTGAGCTGGCAAAAATTTGAGGAACACACAGAAGGAACTTAAACAGAATCGCCTGTTTTGCCAGGAAGGAACAACAAAATTGTTTCCTGGGCAAGAAAATATTAAATTTGAATTTCAACTGTGCGTTATAAAAAATATTAGCAAAATATTTAAAATTATATTTGCACATTTGTCATGTCATGTCACATCATCATCCTAACACAGCTCGCCTATTTGTTTTAAAAATTAAAAATTCTTTTCGTTTCTGCATAACAAAATAAATTAGGTAGGTTACCATTACGTGACTCTTGATGAACTAAAAGATATTTTTTAAAGCTTGATGAAACTCATTTTTTGGAATTTGTTTATTAGACTTGAGAAAACCCCCAAAAATCTCACAAATGTTCACAAATCTGCATTGCTTTGGTAAAAAATTAGATATTCAAATGAAGTTGTCCATAAATTGTAATTTGTGTGTGACTCGTGTTGTGTGTCCTTAATAAATGCTAATAATCCACTAATTGTTTTAATACGTAATAACAATAACATTACGGCAACAGAGCATTAACATTTTCTCAAGTATTTTTTTTCAGGCTATGTATGGGCAATGCGAGATTTAATCGAATTTGCGAGATTTTTTCAATTACGAAGGAAAAACGTGAGGTGATTCACTCGCTAATCAAGATGAAATTATTCACGGCATTTTCTCTACATTTGATGAAAAATACTTTAAAATATTTAAAATATTTTTTTTCAAAAATCTGTACACAAGGTACGTTTGTGATGTAATAATGATAACCTTTGCTGATTTCGCATGCGCCGTTCTCGTTTTACACTGACTGACTGACTGATGCCTTATTGAAATAAAAATCTCGTTTTCTTTCGTTGCCAGCTATGACATTATATAAATTTACTCATATCATTATAATCATTAATATAAATTAACAAAAACCATCAATTTGCATTTCCATTTATTTTTACTTCTTGGACCAGATTCTCGCTTTGCTCTTAGTTTTAGCCCTGACACAATTTTTTCGTATGTGCATACATCAATCACAATGCTTTACTTTGCATTAGAAGAAGGAAACTAAATACGGTGAATTTTATTGTTTTCGCATCGCATCCCTGCTTTTTGCAAAATCAGAGCGCATTTCGACTCAAGCCAGCCTATTTGAGGTGGACAAAGACAAAAAACAGAGTGGGTAGGAAACAATTGCAAAAAATAATAACAATAATGATCCACATTTTATTTTGTCCTGCTCAACTTAAACGCATTCAAACACTCGTTCTTTTAGAGGGATGCATTTATTTTGCATTCTTTTCTAATTCTAAACAAACCCAATTCCAAGGGAAAAATCAAAACAATTGCAAGACGAGAAAAGCACCGTTTCTTTTCCCTTGTCGTGAAAGCATAGGACTGAAATGATAGCTGCAGTTTAATGCCACTTTACTTTTCTCTCTCTCCCAAGTTCATTTTCATCTCGTCCCATTCTCATCTTTATTCATGCAGCACAGAAAAAAAGATGAAATGGAACTAATAATCAGGCTATGCAAAGCAGTCACACATTTTTTAATGACGGTGCTCAAACTCAGCTCATCTTAGGTTCAGATTCACATCTGCTTTTTGCACCGCCTCCATTTTACCATTACCATAAATAATTAAACACGAACAATTAAAAGTTGTAAATGATCATGTTCATGTTCATGATCGTTGTCGTCATTACCGAGTAACTCCAACTCGCTCAATTATCAACTGTGTGCTTGAAAGTCATTCATGGGAGTCGGAAGAAAAGAATCGGTCGTGTTCATCACACGTTGTTGGTTCGCTGACGACTGGCGTCACTCAACTTCAACTTCCTTTCGAAACTCAGGTCCCGTTTGAGGATGTGTGAGAGAACCTCAATCTCCGTTCGACAAGCACATCTCTGAAATAGTAGCGGGTTTCAGTTTGGTCATTCAGTGTAATTACTGATCACCATTCCACCACACTACTATCACATCACATTATTTAATGAATATGCATGAAGATGAAACTGAACGAGAAATGAATCAACTGCTGGCACAGATTGTATTAAGCATCTATCTCATTTTTAGCAGAGGTTCAGCTAGTTAGTTAATTTATAACTTACTAAACAGTTTACACCGCAACATCCTCATGACCATCTTCACCTTAATCGTGATTATCGTTCGTCCGTCATCATCATGACATACATTTTGCTATTCTGAAAACAAAATTCGAATTCACTCGTTCCATTCAAATTGAAAGCATTGAATGAATGAATGAAGTGATTTAGAAAATGCAACTTAACTGTGCACAGTCCAAGGAGGTATCGCATGCGCCGAGTTCCTGTATTTACAACACGAGCAGCATAGATTTTGATATTTAAGATTTGAAAATATAAATTGAAGTGCGATAAAGCTAACCAACATTTTATCACACAGTTGCTGTTTGCCTCTGCTATTGACTACTTAAATAAACTAAATAACGTGCGTAAATGAAAATGCATTTTCTAGATAAGATTTCTTGTGCTTGCTTACTCCGATGGCTCTGCTCTACTGACTACGTCTCTTCTCTTGTTCCTTTCCATTTTCCCTTCTTGTCGTTCATTATTTCGCATGCATAGTAAAAGGCTCCTGCAACAAAACAGTGGCACTTGCTTTTTGCAGATCTCACTGCTCGAACTGATAGCGATGCGTGCACAAAACCAACACACTTTTCGTCGCGTCTCCTCACTCACTTTTTCAAAGTCACTCCTCCTCCTCCTCAAGTCAGTCACCGTTTTTTTTTTTGCATTTTTGCAAAAACCATGTCAACTTTGCATTAGTCACTCAACTCACTCAATCCCATTTCAATATTATTATTAAACCATTATCACTCTCCTGCCGCGGCCTTTGTTCACTATTATATTAGAAATATGTGCATATAAAAAACCTAAGCACATGCATATTTCAATATTTTTTACTGCAGTCTGATGTGAAAGTTTTTTTTTGACGCCTTTCTTTAAAGCAGTGTTGAGTTGAGCTGAGGCACGGCGCCTAAAGTGTGGATGATAGGCCTAAGTAATGCAAATGTGTTCTGTGCAATGACAAAAACGCTTGAGATCGGCATTGTTGCCACTAGAAGATTTTCCATTCCATTCATTGATTCATTCACATTTAGTAAGGTTTAGGTTTCGTAGTTGTGTTGTGTTGTAGTAGAGTTTAACAAGTGGTTGCGGAAACAGCGTGAAATTCTAAGGCGCGTGCCTAAAAGCACCATTTTCATCTGCTAGCAATAAACTAACTGATTTCCAACTCGTCATTCTTCTTAAGTGGTCGCTTTTTTCGACTCTGTGGTGAAGTTGGTGACTGGGTAAATAAACACTGTGATTGTGATGTGATACCATTCTATTAAAATATAATATCAAGATATTTATAAAGACGCGACCACTTTATTATTTTCAAAACTCTTTTATTGTCACATTCATCAATTTGGTTTTTCTTTTTTGGTGAAATCTCCTCTTTTTCTAAGACATTTCTATCCTTATTATTTTGCGAGTTGGGGTACTCTGTCTAGAATATTAAAAGAAAAGCTTAGATTTAAGTGAGCATGTTGTTGACGACGAGGCCGACGTCGACGAAACTGACAGCGATGCCAGGAGCGTCACCTCATCACCACCATCATCACTCGCATCCTCCTCCTCCTGTTGGCCACCACCACTCGAAAAAGAGTTCCTCGAGTAGCGCCAAGGCAAATCTGTCGCGTAAAGCGTCCAAGCTGACGATCCTTGGACCAGGTCCTCATCCCGTGATCTGGGCGGGCAGAATGGGCCACCCGCCAACGCTCCTCTTAACGGCGAGTGCAAGCAGTAGTGGAAGTGGTGGAAGCGGCATTCCCCCGCCTCCACCTCCACCACCACCGCCGCCACCACATCATCCTCATGGCCATGGTCATGGCCACGCAATTCGAGTTCCACTCACTGCGAGAAAGATTGTGAACCCTGTGACTGTGAACGCGTTGAAGGCGCTGAGTGTTAGAGTGCAGGGTGTTCCACCTCCACCACCACCTCCGCCGCCCCCCGGAAGTGGTCCACTAAAGCAGATATCGTACAACACGGGAACTGGAGGATCCTGTTGCTCATGTTGCTTTTACTGTTGTTGTGATGGGGGAGGTGGCGGTGGAGGTGGAGGGATGGGTGGGAAAATGAAAGGCGGCCCACCTCCACCCACCCACCAAGCTCTCAAAACACACTTCGGCGGTGACGGGGTGGGTCTGGCAACATGTCCCGGTTGTAGTTGCACGTGTCCCAGTGGTGGGAATATTTCCAAATCGAAGAAACCAGGTAGACACAGTAACGGCAGCGGTAACGGCGGCGGCGTTGGTAATAACGGTCGCCATGGTAACATGCAGAGGACGCACATGATCAGTAACAATCGAAGACGGCGTTCGAGATCAAGGTCTCGGGAGACACTGCTCAGCAGCACAACGACTGCCACTGCCGCATCAAATCTTGACCTTAGCAGGCTCATTATCTCGGAACAAGTAAATTTTAACATTTTAACATGATCCCATTAACATTCTACTTATTCCTTCAATTACATGTGAAGTGAATGCGAAATCGCAAACTGCAAAACAAAACGTCTCATTTCATCAACTTGCTAAAGAGTTATTATAAATTCCACCAAGCTGTTTCGGCTTCAGACAAAAAAAAACGCATTTTTAAAGATTGGATCAACTTATTGAGTCGAGAATGGAGTGGATTTCCATATTTGGTAAATCTCACTTCTTCCACTTTTTTCGCCTTTGAAGGCAATGAATTGGAATGAGATTGAGCGAGATGAAGCCAGAGATAAAAAAGATTGAAACTCTGATATTTAACAATACAATTTAATGGCAAATAATCGGTTGATTGAAATTCATCATTTTTTTCGTCTGGTCTACTCAATTCGTATTTATTTTAAATGTGACATTATCATTGTATTACATTACGATTACATCCATAAAAAATTTGTTTGTTACTTACAAGACAAATTTTGCACCCATTTTTGTTTTCTTAGTATAAGTAGCTAAATAGTAGAATCAAATGGTTTCTTTTATTAAGGTTTTCCTACCCTTTTTGGTTCTACCATGATCCATTATTCATCTCTGACAACGTCCGTCGACGTCATTGACAGTCGCGGAGATTGAAATGAAATAAATGAGATGCCAATTAAAAGTATTCACTCTCAACAACTTCGTTCTGCTTCATTCCACTTAGAAAAATACAATTCATTTTTAAGTATGTGTGTGTATTTAGGTAGGTATCACTTAACTACTTTTATTTTGTTTGGTTAGTTAACATACAAAATAAAAGTTAAGGGATCTTCGTTTCTTCTGAAGATTTTTTTGTGTCACGCCTGACCGTGAAAATCTTTTCTTTCGATTGTCGTTCATGATCTTCAATCGAAGCTCCAGCAGTTTATAAGTGGTGTGGTAGTAGAGCCGATGTTGTTTGTCGATGTGGATGTGATGAATCTTCTTTGTGAATCAAAAATCAAAATGTTAGCCTTGTTTATAACGATAACGATAACGATCATGATGATAATGACGCATCGAAAATTGTGCCACTCGACTCTTTGTTTTTCAGTCTCATTCTAATCAACAATCAGCAGCGATGTATTTAGCGCAGTAAAGTAGAAAAGGAATTATTGGCAGGTGTTCTTTATTTCACTTCTTTTTTTTAAATTTAAACTGCGAGAGTGTGACAAGTGGGATTTTCCTGAGGAAAGGAGAAATAAATCAAAACTGAACAAAAGTGACAAAGACACTATGCAAGTTGACACGAACGAAACAAATTAATTAAAGTGTAGCAAATTGACAAGAGAGAGGACAAAAACATGAAGATGATGACTCACTTTTTGTACAATTTATTACAACAAGAGACATATTTTTTGACATTGTCCACAGTTGGAGGGATCGCGACGATAAAATGAAATGAATACTTAAAAATAACGACGAGCAAGAAGGTCGGGTCGACAAAGGTGAAGGGGAAGATGAGATTCTATGAGACTTAAATATTGTACATAGAACTAACATAATAGGAACTGATGAAACTGAAAAAATCGCTAATTACCCTCATTTCTTTGATTGGTACACCGTTTGTCTTCAATAAAGTACGAAAATGGCAGTTGACAATTTTTATGCCTTGTCTTTCGTTACAGACACACTAGCCATATTTGTTGGTTGCAACTTTACTACTGTCTACTACTATAAAGCTTCCTTCAGCTAATTGATGTTTAAATACATTACATTATCTTATTTGAAATGAACTTGTAAATCCTTTTGTAAAAATAATGGCTGGCGCAGGATACTTGAGCGAGTTGCTTAGAAAATAAAGTAAAGTAACTGTCGAATTGCCTTAAAAAGAGAGTCGCTCGACTCAGGTCGTTTCCTTTGTTTGGTCTTTAAACTGTTGTTAGAGTGTTAATGGCTGCAGAAGAAAAAACAAAAAAAACTTGTCATTGATTTGCATTTGGTTGTTATTGTTATGGTACACCGTCCCACTGACTGAACTATGATGGTAAAAAAATGTTTAAAAACAGAATAATCTCGCGAAGGATGCATAAAATAAAAGTGGTAAAACCCAGTTTTCCCATAAACCGATGGAAATCAAATCCTGTTTTACAGCGCAATCACAACAGTTTCCTTCGTTGAACTCACGCACATTGAACTGTTCAGTTTTTTTAAAATATTTTGAATATTATGATAATCATGTAAATAATAAACCTAAACAAGCTTTGCAGCACGCAGCCTTGCTTTGTTTTGTCTCTTGGGCCAAAATCGAAATCGAAAATTTCATACCCAAGAAGAGTTACGAGAGTCAGGTAATTATGAAAGTTAATTGTTGTTATTAAGTCATCCATGGACACCAGCCAAAATGCGGCTGTAGGCCGTTTTAGATATTTTAAATATGTAATTATCTAATTCATATAACGCAGCCAGCTGCGCAGTAATTAATAATGATGGCAGATTAGTGATTAACTAACTATTTAAAGTGTGGCCACACTTCACTAAAGTACCTCAAGTCCTGAAATGGCTCACACTGTGCGACTGCAAAAATGACTGACAAGAAAATAATTTCCTATTCATCACATCACATCACTCTACAAACACCCTGGGAAGAAAAGAAAAGGAAGAATCCCAAATCCCATCGTCATCACATTTTTATTCCACATTGTTTCGCTGACAGGTTGATAATACCTCGGCTGATAATGGTAGTGGCGCCATAGTGCCATTCTAATTGTCATTATTAATGCCTACAAGCAATAAAAAGCAAAAGCGGAATCAAAATCTTTGCAGCAAGGAAAAGGGGCTTTTTGCTTTTAAACTCGATTCTATTTTGGATGAACGAATTTTTTACCTTTTATCATTACCACTCGTTCCCAGATAAGTAACTAGAATTAAATAAGAGCGAAAATGAAAAAAAAAAGGAAAAGTGACACTGACAAGATAAATTTGTATTTATCAAGTTAAAAGGAAAACGTTAAATGCACCTTATTTTAAAATATCTACCTACTACGATAAAATGCCTATAAATACATGTGGTAATGTTGCAACTGCAACGTGTAACTTGTAATAAAAAAGTGCAGAAAAGATGTAAAAGACGGTGGTGGTGGGACCACCGTCACCGCAAAGCAGCAGTCACATTTTTTGCAAGCGCAGCTTCCATTTTTCACTGTTTGATGAAAAATGTGTGAAATGCGAAAGGGCCGATTCGACAAGGCCGTACAATTGCTGTTATTGTATGTTAATGCAATATTTATTTTCAAAATGCAAACGCAATCAACTTTTTAGTCAAATGGAATAAAATGATAATCACGAAAATCGGTTGATCATGTTGAGTTGATGGGACTTGGGATTGTTTGTCGTGTGGTCAGAAGAACATAATCAGAATGAGAAATGCGCATATCATTAACATTACTAAAATGCGTGGCGGCGTGAGTTTCGGCTTCTCACTCACTTCAGCTTAACTTAAGTCAACTGAGCAAATCTTTGATTAGCGAGCTGAGAGAATGAGATGCAATATGCAATTAGGTGTTTTTGTTAACCACTTGTCAGAGTTGTGCACTCGTATTCATTTCATTCATGATAATCTTGTGCCGCACCGCACCGCTGTTGTCAACTCATGTCATGTCAGATTCTCATTGAAAACCCAACTAACTCAACTTTAATCACATTTTCCCAATTGAGTCCGCATCTGCTACTTTTTTCGTTTCTCTAATTCATCCATTGAAAATGCCGTTGTTGTTAACAAAGTTTAAGCAGATGGCTTATTATTTATTGGTATATGATTCTGTTTTTTATGATTTCTTACTGCAACAGAAACCATGTTGTTAATGTTAATGAATGTTGGTAAACTCAAATGGAAGCTACAAAAAGTTGAAACTCAATTCATTTTATTTTCCTTTTCTTTTCCTTCTTAAATACACAAGTATCACAGGAAATCGGTCAACTGTGCACGCAGCGAAAATATGCGGGTGTGCGAAACTGAAACTGAGCAAAAAAATCTGCTCTTTAAATTCTTTAAAAAATATGCAGCGAACCGTGCGCTAAAAATTTTTTATAGGTTGCTTTGATGTATTTACGACAAACTCTACTGTTGCAATTCAATGGCACATGGTATGAAATCGCGTCGCCAAAAATTCTTTGCTGATTAGATTTTTTTTACCATGATTATCAGATTATCGTCTCATAATTATTCATAGCATTCATGAATGAATGAGGTGATTGAGTTTCAATTTCAAATCATCACATCTTCGTCATCCTTTTGGTTTCCTTTCAACATCAAGACTTTTGTGGGACCAAGCGGCTTTTCTTGAGAAACGCAACCTATATTTGCTCGCACGGTAGCATAGTATCGCCATGAATAGCAAAATAGCATAAACATGACTAAAAAACCTTTTATGAAAGACTGACATGAGACTGGGAATTTAGAAAGTGATTTAAAGAGTAAAGCCTCATTGTGTACATAAAAATGTCGCAAACAATCAAAAAGTTGCAAAAGATTTGGAAATGCAAAATTTTGTGGCTTCTTTGGTCAGACTGAAATGACATGAATCTCATGATTACGTTGACAAATTTTTGATTTCTTCAGATTCAGAATGATGGACTGGCGGGTCTGGGAAAGCCAAAGTTTGTGCCTGTCACCACACTGGATGACACTCAGGCAGTGCGGTGCGCCGAGTTCCACCCTCGTGGACACGTTTATGCCGTTGGGTCGAATTCGAAGACGCTGAGGATTTGCGCGTATCCCGATGTGACGACTGTCATGGAAAATCAAACGGCCAAGGAGCCGCAGATTCTTTACAAGCGCAACAAACATCACAGGGGTTCAATTTATTGCCTGGGATGGTCTCCGGATGGAAACCTACTGGCGACGGGGAGTAACGACAAAACGGTGAAACTCGTCAGATTCGACGAGCTGAGTCGTCACGAGAAGGTGACGCACTCTTCAGAGGTGGAGCTCACGATGCACGACGGGACGGTGAGAGACATTTGCTTCATTGAGGACTTGAGCAACAAATCCTCACTTTTGGTCAGCGGGGGTGCGGGCGACTGCAAAATCTATGTGACGGACTGTGTCACTGCCACGCCCTTCCAGTCTCTCACTGGTCATTCAGGTACAGTAGAAATTTCTCTTTGCAGTGCATCTTAATTAAATATGCAAATTAATGTAATGTCATGTTGATTCTTACAGCGCCAGTGCTATCACTGTACAACTGGGGCGGTGTCATGTTCGCCAGTGGCTCCCAGGATAAAACGGTTCGCCTCTGGGACTTGCGAACGCGCGGTTGCGTTAACGTCGTGAGTCCCCTCACGAACCCGAACTCGAACGCCATCAAATCGCCGGTGGGCTCCGTCTGTGTGGATCCCACGGGTCGCTTGCTCGTCTCTGGACATGAGGATTCCGCCATTTCTCTCTACGACATTCGTGGTGCAAGACAGATCCAAGTGATCAAACCGCACGATGGCGACGTTCGTTCCGTTCGATTCTCACCAAACGCATATTATCTGCTTTCCACCGGGTAATTAATTAACTATGTAACATTCTACTATCTAGAGTAAAATTATGCAAAGGTAAATTGTCATCATGATAATTTTTCTTATTAAGATATGACCAACGCATCATAATGACGGATTTGCAAGGCGACCTCACGCAACAAATCAACTCCGTGACGGTAGCCGGCCATGACGACAAAGCGATCAGTGGACGTTGGCATCCAAAGGATTTTACATTCCTCTCCACAAGCGCAGACAAGACGGCGACGCTCTGGGCACTTCCCAAGCGATCTTCGCCGGGTGTCAACTAACCGGAAGTTCATTATGCGGACTGTTAATACCTAAATGTTTATGTAAATAGTACTAATGAAATTTATAGTGTTAAGTCAAGTTTCTTTTAATTATAATAAAGTAAATGAATCCAGTGACACACAAAAAAAATATTAACGTTGACCAAACCCAATGGAATTTATTTTATTTTACAATAAACATGAAAGAAAATTTACAATTTTAATCAAGTACATAAATAGACTAAAAGTTTAAAATGTCGAGCAAAAAATGAATTAACAATTATGAAATTCAAATGGAATATGTATCTATAAAATTTCTATATTAATATAAATAAAAACGCAAACAATTTTAAAATGGACGAAGAGTTGAAGGAATTAAACATAAAATATCAATAATATAATAATTTTAATAGTTGTAATTTGATTAATTAAAAATTATTCACTACTCAGTGATAGTGATGTAGGACATCGGGACAGCATCCGTTAGTTTGTGCTGAGCGAACTCACTAAACTGGTCCTGCATGTGGGGATCAAAGTTTCAAACACCCAATTATAAGTTGCATTATCATTTAAAAATAATAAATAATAATTAATTTAAACGAGTAATTTACCCTTCTAGCT
>VYYJ01003640.1:0-15945 GCA_021029165.1 Cyphoderus albinus
TCTTTTATAAGCATAAGTCGCTCTACCCTCTACCCACTGCTCCTTTTCCGCCAGACCTGTGGCCATGAAATGAATCAGTTTCCCGGAAAGAGCACCCTTTTCACAAGAATGAGTGTGAGAGTTCAAACAAGGAATGGAATGAAAATCAACTAAAATATTATCGCATCACAAACACTCTTCAAGTCTGCTTCTGCTTCTGATTTTCCACTATCTCCAGTAAGCAAACAAAAATTTTCTCAGAAAAAAAAACATTCAACTCACTCAGACCTACAGTCGAATAAAGTAAACACATTTTCACCCTTCCAAGGTTTCGTGAGAAAAGCTCGTAAAAATCAAAGGCGAGGGCAGCCCAATGGGGAACATGGACATTATCTGTAGGTACACACAAAAGTTTCTTTCGTCTTTTCTCATTAAAATTTCTGTCTACCATTTTACCTCTTCATGGTTCATAACAATAATTATTTGGGATTTTTGTTGCCTCCTCTCAAACCTTCCTTATTACAAAAATTTCCAGTACATAATGAACATTGATGACCTGGGCGAGGTTCGAGTATCGGTGGGCAGGAAAATTATTGTGTCTTCAGTTGCACTCATGCTAAAGCCAACTGCTTCGCTCAACTCAACCATCAACTATCTTTGTTTACATATTTTAGGTTAGGTCAGGTTCATTTGAAGTTAGATTGGTATCACCTGAGGCTAGCTCACTAGCTTATTTACATGCGCGAGCTGTATATAGGAATAAATTCCTGGCTGATCGTTACCGTTACCGTTACCGCTGATCGCGTTAGATTTTTAGCTTGTAGTGTTTGCATCATTCTCCGCGAGATGTCGCTACTACACTACACTACATTACACTACATCATTCTCCGCAAGTGGTCGCTACTGCTGGAGCGCATGTATTTTTTTAGAAGGAGTCTTCTGCTTTTACTATCATTTGAGATTACGTTTTTAGGGTTGTTTCATTTCACCACCGAGACTCGAACTGAACCCAGCCGATGACCTGTTCACATGAAAGGTGCAAAGCACAACACAGCAACCTTATGTAAACAATACAGAGAGAATTAAATGATTTGCTTTTTGTTTATTTTAGTTGTACTGCAACAGTTGATTTAGTTATGAGTATACATAATGATAAAAGATAACTTGCATGTACCATTATAATATAAATTGCATTATTAACAATCACAAATTTTTAATCATTGCCCTTCACGAATTCTCTGGAATTGTGCAGATTACGTCCAGATAATTATAATTAGGGACGTGGCCATTATAATACACAAATGCAACGGATTGATTGATGGATGCGCATAATAATGTGAATAATTATGATTATGGATTGCTTTTCTTTATTTTCCCACTTCCACCTCTCTCATTCATTGTGCTATTCACGTGGTCAAAAAATGAACAAAGTGTATTTGAGTGTATGATGGTTTATAAAAAGTCATTTATCATTTTCTCTGCCTAATGACACGACACGAAGCTATCCAGATGATGAGCAGCTGTACACAAATTAATATTTTCCCAGAAGGAAGGACCAGGAGCATGAGCAGACAAACTTTCAAATGCATCCCCACCACACACCACCACCTCGAATGAATTCTGGGTTTGGTTGTGTTTCATTTCATTTCGCCGTATACTTCAAAAAGAAAATGAACAAAAAAACAAGCAACCGTTGACATTCCCATTCACTTTCATAATGGGAAAATAAAATAATGGGAAAAGTCCAATTTCAACTTAGCCAACAGCCCATTTGAATTTTTGAAAATCTTTTCACTGCCAACAATTCCAACTTTGTGACGGTCTGTGTCAACATCTACTTCAACTTTAACATCAAAATCAACCTTCATTTACAATTTATTCGCAGAAATGCACACACAATACACCCTGTGACTTTCACTTTGTCCTCCAGCATCGAGAAAATGTAATCGAAATCGTTAGCATATTACAACAGAAACAAGAAACCAAAAAAGAGAAATGCCAATAATCTTTGTCTGCGAGACAAATGAAGCCAGTCACACAAAGAAAAGACAAAAATGTAACCGCGGACTAAGCCAAAAATGAAAGCAATGAGAAAATTGCCCACCCGAAATTGGAGTCACGTTCGATTCAAATAATGTGTGTATAACATGTACATCGGCGAGATTGGCATTGGCAGCATATGAAAAAATGATTATGAATGTCTGCTTGTTATTCCATACCCCAAGTCAAAAAGCAAAACCCGAAAGAAAATGTGAGCAGTAACTATGTAACAGTAACGGGTCTCAACTTCAATGCGACCTTCCACTCCGCGTGTTTGGTCGCGTGCTTCATTTCGTTATTTTTAACTTGATAATGAAACAAAAGTAATATCAGAATCCATCAAAAGACCGTTTTTCAAAAGAAAAGAAACATTTTTACATTTACATTTTTGTTTTCCCGTAACATGTAAAAGTGTAGTGGAGTGGGTGCTGTAGCATAGTATAGCCGTGAAAGCTGTGGTCAACCAACCCCTGTGGAATTTATGCATTTCGAGTGAAACTGGTCAAAGTGCGGATTGAGCATTGCATAGGAGAACAGAGCAAGGTTATCTGGAATTTGTAGAGCAAAAAAATAATCATAGACGCCAAAGGGACTTTGAGTTGGGAGAGATCCGTTGATTTTATTAGGAAACAAAATAAATGAGATAAAGCGTAAAGCTCGGTTGATGGAATACATAGATCTACATCAAAGAAATGTATAAAATGAAACTGAGAGGATTATCTTTCATTTCACTCACTCGACACAACTCAACTCACAAGCTTTTCGCATTTTCAATCTTTGCCTACAAAACAATACAAAATACAATACATGCATCAGTATCTAGATAATATCTTCGCAGTCCCTTTTATATACTATTCCATTTCCACTAACTCTCACTCAGCCGAGCACATTTGTCGATTTTGTTTTGTAAGCCGTGGCGTTATCCCGTTGAATCCTCTTTCTCAACTTAAAATCACGTTTAGTCCTCTCATTTTCACTCATTTCATTTGTGCATTTGATTTCGTTAAATGCCAATTATTTTCTCACGTAGAACTCGAACCTCCACTGGCGGAGGAAAGACAATAACATTGCCATTCCTGCTGCATGTGACATGCTTCATTAAAAGGACGAGTGTGAAATTCGAACTGATACATGCATGATTCAACAACTTATTTTGACAAAGTTGCGGAAAACCTTGAGGACAATCAACGTCAGTAATAATGCCGACTTCACACAACACTTCTGATAAGGGAAATCTGATAGTGTCACAGTGAAATTGAACACTTCACTTCAATAAAACAAAAATTTACATGCACCTGAGGGGTCACATTCACATCCAGTTTCAAAATAAATTATTACGCTATTCGTGCCAAAATTGCAGACCGAGACAAGTCTCGACCTGAACGAGACAACGAACGCCTACGGTCATCCACGTGTCTAATAATGCAAAAAAAAAATTACCCGCCCCTTTGACCGAGACCTTGTCTATGCTGATTATGTAAGTTTAATGTACGGGCCCTGACCCCGCCAAAATGGCCCACAGAATTGATATAGAGCCCGGAACCCAAATTTATTGCACAAAAATACCCCAATAATTCTCATTTCATTGCAAATTTTATATGCAAATGTGAAAGTGACCCCGGCACAAATTTCTGAGAAAGCATAGTAAAGTAAACAATATGTAAAAACAAGGAGGACACCAGATGGCCGAGAAAATGGGCGCCGTTGTTTACTTAGAATGTCCAGCGGTGAAAATAAAAGTAGATTTTTATGGCTCTTTCCCTACTCGCAAGAGAAATCTGGTAAAAATTGTGAGAAACGCTGGAAATATCTCTGGTCTCTCGTTAAGAAGTTTTTCTTTTGTTTTAACCTAAGCTTATAAGGGCACGTTTTTTACTTTACTTGTCTTGTCGTGTTGTACGGTTATAATAATAATAAAAATGTGCAAAATTTTTTCGTTGAGAGAGAAGGTCCATTTTCAATATTACCATTTTATTTTATCAGTCACATGATAACACAAATCATAATATTATCACGGTCGCAAATGACTCATAAGTAATGATAATAGGATCGTTTCGTGTAAGATAAGTAAAACGAGGTGGAGACACGGATAAGAGCAAAAGTAAAAGTCGCTTCTGCTTTCCGTTTCTTCTGTCGTTGGAAAAACATTTTAAGTGAGACCTCCACCTCCCATAAAAATGACAAGTGAGTTTGCAGAGTTAAGTTGAGTTCAGTTTCGGTTGAGCTCTGTTCTGCTTTGCTTTTGCTAAAATGCAGCAGTGCCGTGGATAAACAGCCATTTTTATCTCCTCATTTACACTTTACACACTGTACAATTTTTTATATTCTTCTGGTGTGCTTTGCTCCCTGTTTCCCTAAAGGCCACTTTTACACGGTCGTTTTCCTCATTATCACCATTCAACACCATTACCACCGCCACCAACTTATGTACATCACATCCATTCCATGATGTAATATTCTTCTCCAGTTGCTGGAAAAAATATGAGCCCTAACAAGAAAACGCTTGTCCAGTAATCTCTCATGCTGAAAAAAAATTAACCTTCTTCTTTATGATAATGGTATGCAAGTAAAAATGAGAAAACCATTGTAAAACTCTGATAATAGGCAAAGCTTTCTAAAGTAGGTAACCATTGTTGGACCACCCACGAAGAAAATTCCTTCAACAGGGGCACACTGAGAGAATCTTGGTTTTAAAGATGGGTTTCATTTTTGCTGTGCAAGTGATTTTTAGGACACACCTTAAATTCTAAAAAAAGGTGCCAAGTGTTATAATGACGGTGTACATTTTTTTCCTTGCTGCTCGTTTCGCAATCCTCTTCTTTACTCGAGATTATTACATTGTATGCGTCCCACCCGTCTTCGCTTCTCTCGTACCCGATGAAGAAGGTTGACACGGCCAACTTAAATTGGCTTTTATACTTTTCTATTCTTAAAAGCTCTATTTTGTAAAGCGAACACAGAGCGAGACTAGAGGAACGAAGGTACGTGTGTGAATGTGTGCACACACTCTGTGCACTGCATTTATAAGAGCTGAACTGCATTTTACTATGGATGGAGACGACCGGAAATTTTCACTCTTTCTTTCTCCAATTTTTATACTTTTTATCCAGCCGGCTTCCCATTTCTCAGCACAGCAGTCCCAGACCTCCAGTTCATTCTTTTCTATTGCGTTGCATCATCGTGTGTGTGTGAATGAGGAGGAAATAAAAATGGAGACGGCGAAGGAGAAACAGTCGTTGTGTCGTTGTAAGTGTCGTGTGAGATTTTTTGTGCATGGAATAGTAATAACGTTGTTTTAAAAAAACGGAGACGCCGCTTCTGCAGATTTTGTGTGTCAAAATCAAAATTTCTCTAGCCTTAGCTTACATACACATACAAAAGAGAGAAAAAGAAAGCAAAACGAAGAAAGGTTATATTTTTCAGAACTCATCCTACACAATGTAATATCGGGTGGCCCAAAAGTTTGGGTCTATGGATTTTAAATGAGTTTAAAGCTGTAGTATCTTCTTATCATCACCACGACAACGATTTGTCGCGGTCCACCATCACTACCCATTCCCTTGACAACCACTGATCATCGTCCACCTTATGACCTTATCGTGGTTGTCAAGGGAATGGGGTTGTGATGGTGAAGTCGTTGCCATGGCGATGATAAGAAAGCTACGACTCATTTAAAATCGATAGGCCCATACTTTTGGGCCCCCGATATATTTTAATATTATCCAGAAGGAAAAAAAAAAAAAATCATGGTCGGAGCAATGGGAAGAATGTAATATTATGTATGCTGTGTTATGCTAAAGGGCTTGCCTTGACTTGACACGGATTGCCTTTTTCCAGGAAAAATATCCAGGCATTTGGAACGAAACGGAAACCTTTCGCCCTTTTTCTCCTGATTCTCTCTATCATACAATACAATACAATATAATTTTTCTTCTCACCATTCTCTGCATCCAATCCGTCATGATGACACAAAGGAAAATGATGGAGCCACCAGAGCAGCATTACGTATATTTACGTTATTATGATATTATTTATTTATGGAGAAAGTCATCATCGTCATCATAAGTATCATATCATCAGAAAGAGGATCGTGATAGGTATTTGTTGTAGGCAGGAGAAAATAATGCACACTCAATGGATTGGATTTGCTGGGAATATTTTCTTGAGGAAAAGCCAGAGACTCTCTTCAATTCTTCTAGTCTTCGCTCTGAATTTTACTTTTTCCTTCTTATTGATTTTGAATGGACGGAGAGGAAAAAATTGGAAAATGGCCCGTTTCATTGTACTGTGTAGGTTCGAGACTCGATGTATTCTAGACACATCACGTCACATCTCATGCGATCCCAATCCTAACGCCAGAGTGAAAAAAGGGAAAACGCATAAAATGGTAATAATAAGGACAAGTTACGTTTCTCCTTGCCTTCCCATGTAAATTTCTCTCACGCCTAATGGATATGTTTGGAACGGAGGGGAAAATAAGGAGAAAAATGTATATACCTTATGTGCCTACGTATTATATAAGCAGTTATTAGGAAAAAGTCTTTTTACCGTAAAAATTCTTTGGTATGCAAATAATGGACATTTCCTCATGAAATTTGAGCAATGGGCAATATAATTTCTAATGGGCTCTTGTATGCTGGTAAAATAAGTTGAAAGTCGAGCAAAGCATGGCAGAAGAGCCTATAACATTTTTATGATTCTCCAATATCGATTTTGACATTTGCCTTGTGAGCGTTTGTTGCGCTTTTGTGCTGTTGTGGTGATGTCGTTGTGTTGCGTTGTGTTGTGTGCGGTGAGAAAGGCACGAGCTGAGATGATTCGAGTCGAGTGCAATAAATAAACACACCACAAAGGTGGCTTTTAATTAAATTATGGCACACGATTGAAATGAACGAGCGAGATTGCTTGTAAGCATGCATGCATCACTGCACTTGTTTAGATTTTCATGTGCTGCATGACATCCTGCATTGTTTGAATTTCGGGGAAAGTAATGAAAATGTCATTTTCATATTGGGAAATTAATTCGAGATTCGTGTTTCTTTCAATGTTTCATCATCATAAATCAGAAAACGAGCGTTTTTCACGAGCCATTCTAAAAAAGTGCATTTCTCTCGTAAATAATACAAAAGAAAGTAAAAAGACAGCAAAGGCAATTTGAGAGGAAAGAGGCAAATAAGACGACAGATAAAAGAAAGGAAAAAGCAAAGGAGGAATAAAAAGAAAAAAAAGTGACTTTTGAAGCCAAGTCGCTCGCGTCTCTGCTTTTCCCTTCCGCTTTACCACAATGCCAAATTAAGTCGGCTTTCAGTCTCCCATAACATTTCTTGACGGGTAACATATAAATAATAGTGAAAGTAAAAAGAAAGCCAGCAGCAGCAGGAAGAGGATTTAATATATTAAAGGATTCAGGGGAAAACTTTTTTTCTTTTGTTATGTTGTTACAGTTGAAAACAGTTCCACTGGAATGATATCATTTTTATTCTAATAAACAAAAACATGCTACATTTTATCAGCTTCAGTGGCAGCAGCAGCGGCAACAAAAAATAATTCTCCAGAGATGTGTGATGTGATCCTTGTGGGATCTCGCTCCTTCGCTTCGCTCTGTTTTCCTCCATAATTCACTGGCACTGAGCAGCGCGTTGCTTTTCGCTTTTTTCAATTTACACAAAAATGCAAGTTTAGTTTTTACTTTTACTGTTTTGTTTAGAAAAAGGGAAAAGAAAGGGAAAGTGAGTTATGGCCACATCAAAACCTCACTCACAGAAAAAGAAAAGAATATTTTTGCACAAAAAATTGCATGCAGCGGTTTTTTCAAGGATGGATGGATTGTATTGTGGATGCAAAGGGAAAACATGAAAATTGGTTGTAAATTGAGTTGAGAGGAGGAAAAGAGGAAAAGTTGATTTTTTCATAAATATTTATGGTGCAAAAATCCACTTGAAGAGAATGCCTCAGGAGAAAACAAGGAAGTGAAAGTTAAAGATAAAAGTTTGTGAGAAAGCGAGCAGGCATGCATAAAGAAAGTAGGAGCACACAACAAAGCACATCAGAAAAAAACATTTTTAATACGGACTGACGCTTTTTGTGTTTGTTTTTGATATTATGACACCGTAAAAAATGAATATTAATATTATTCATCTCAAAAAAGTTCCAAATGGTGATATGGAAGAGTTTTGATCGCTTATCAGTTTTTGAATGAAATGATACATTTATTAACATTGTGACAAGAACTTTTTACCAAAAATGAATGAAACGTTTCTAATGAATCCGGAAATAGTTTGAAGAGTCTGAAAGTCAAAAGTGAGTGAAAGTAATCCGGCACTTTCACCGAAAACGAAGTGACAAGTTTTTCAATAAAAAACATCGTATCATTCCATCTTTGTTTCTGTTCCATCCAAATTCCACTCCGCGTCTAATTACCTACGATGAAACATTCATTTGCCAAGTTGTAATTAGCAGATTGGAATTGGAATCAAAAGGTTTTCGAAGTGGATAAGATAATTATAATGCTCGCACTGCTAATGATAACGGCGCTACGATGACGGAATAATGCTGCTACTCGTACCTTTGTAATAATGATTCCTTTATGAAATTGGAATTTTGTCGTTTCACTGACTATAATGACAATTTTATATTGTATTTCATCCTTCGCTGCCATTTGCGAATTGCAATGCAGGGGCAGACGTAGAAGCAAAAGTAAAGCAGCTAATTTTTATGCTCCACAGCCTTTTCTATTGATTTCCTGATATTATTTCGTAATTTAGGCAATTTCACTGCTTCTCTTGCCAAGCCATTTCCCAATTTGAATGCAGGTCAAATATTTTTATTTTTATTCTTCTCCACTCAGCTGATGTGATATCCTGAGGACACCACCGAGTACCGTATCATTCTCATTCTTATCTTAGGAAATGGAGGAAAGAAAAAGGAACGAAAAGGGAAAGCGGTGCAAACATTGTGAAAAAGTGTAACGTAGTACTACAATAGCAGAGTCACACACACCTTTTTTATCTTTGTTGCAGTCAGTTGAAACGGCGCATTGCAATAATAAAAAGGGGTCACGGTGGCGTGCCAGTTGTGTCCGGAATACAAAAACGGGAAGAAAAGAATACTCGCATTACATTACAATAAAAAGGTGGGGAAAAAGTGAAACAGTGGAAAAATGGAGGACAGGACAACAGAAATAGAAAACAGCAAGCCAATACAAGATATATTCGGCCCTTTTGCTTTTATTTTTCTTCCTTTTTTGTTTGGGACAGGCAGATAGAAGACACAAGTTGCACAAGTACAAGCAGAATCTAAATGAGTGATCCGGTTGACTTGGATTGCTTTCCCCGACTTTCACCACTTTCCCTCTTCTCACCTGACACCTTTTTGGAGGGCATGCTGGAAAAACGAAACCGCGGACATGTCACATTTCTTTCTAAAAACAGCCTCATCTCCATCTCCACATGCAATCAAAACCCTTCATGGTGTTTACCGATGCAAACGTGTCAAGTGAAGGAACCTTTCATCCCACTAAGGAAACAAAACAAAACATGAGCTAGCTGGGCCAAATGTGGGCAAAAGACAACAACAAAAGGACGCGAGAATAATATCGCCTCGTGTTATCGACCATCACCATCATGAAATAAAATGAAGGGCCAACCCTCCAAAAATGAATGTGTTCCATTGGATTGGATTAAGAGAGCATTGCCTTTTTCTTTTATTTCCTTGGAAGAACTGGCGTTACCTGATACATACATGAAATAACATATCTATTCGGGTTCAGTCACTCATTCACTCGCATTACAATCATAAAGGTGGTTCGTACCGGGGAAAATATAATGCGATGATAATAATGCTCCTCTAATGTTTCCCATTCAGGAGTGAAGAAAGGAAACGAAAAGAGAAATGGATGGTATTTCGGGGAAGGAAGGAGGAAGGAAAAAACGGAGAATAATCTGGATGTGTTAGATGTGTGTATCATGACTCATGCAATAATGATTCTGATCATGATGATGGTGCTCAGAGAGGAGAAAGCAGGAGAGAGAATAAAAGAAATGAATGATAGTGAGTGAGTAGAAAAGTTATTATTTTTACTATCGATTTTACTTACCTTTCCCGTCCTAATAGTAATCATAATAATCACAGACATTGCATTGCGGGTAGTTCAGCTCTGCTGAATCTTTTACGGGGCGTACATAGCATGTATGTGTTATGTATCTGTCTCACAGTGGCTTTTGACTTGGCTACATGCATCTTTCACCGGGAGAAAGCTGGCTTTCTCTTGAGCTGAGTTGAGTTGAGTGAAAGTGAAAGAGAAAAATGATGATGGTGGTGATCATGAAAAAATGCTGTTGATGTTGATGATGGGAACAAAACGATTTTTTGTGGGACGTGATCGGAAAGGTTATAGCAGTGATAATGGCCATCATCATGATCATCATCGTCGCCTCATGTTCAAGTTATGTTGAGTAGTATAAAAAATATAGTGTAATGTGATGTGATTCTTCTGGGTGTAGTCTACTCACTCTAAAAAAAAGGATGTTGTAAAAAATGTAAATTTTTTAGTCTTGCTTTTCCTTCCGAGGCTTGTTTGCAGTTGGAAAATGGCTTGGCTTTACATTCCTTGGCATGCTTGCTGGAAAATCTGGAATTTTGGTGTTTGCAATCAGTGTCAACTGATTCTGATCTGATTTTATCCACTGAGTCACAATCAGAGAGTCAACATGTTTTTTTGTGAGGAACAGCAAGGAGAAAATGCGGGTCGTTGAAAGATTCTTTCTGACTCCGTTTTTTGGTGTCATTAGCTTATGCCATTTGATGCAATGTGATGTGGTAATAAAATAATGGTAGCTGCTTGGTTCGATTCCATTCCAATTTGATTACGTCATACGAGAAATAATAATGCGCATTTTGATGATGCTGATGATGGTGATCATCATCATCATCCTCCTCTTCTCATCATATCATTAAAGTGAAGCTTTTCTCTTTTTGTTGTGAGTGAGTGCGCAAAAAAGTGGAGACGTAGAAATCCAGGACGAAATGAAATGAAATGATCAAGATTCGATCGACTTTACCCATCTCATTTACTTTTTTCGAGAGAATCAAATCAATTTCAATCGAGCTTCTCCACTGTGACTCAATTCCCTCTGGATATTATTTAAAAAGCAAAAGCTGCTGGAGCAGAGAAAGGAAAGGGGAAAAGGGAAGGCTAAATTAGATCGTCATAATTCATAATAAATCAAATCATCATAATGTTATTCTCTGAAGAACATCTGGAAGGAAACGGAAAAGGAGAAAGCAAGGAGAAAAGGAAACCTGTATCCATTCCCCATACATTGCATATTCTCTATTTTCTATGAACCACCGTGAAAAAAATAAAGTCATTTTCATTTCCGTTTTTTCATTCTCAATCCCCTCTTTTCAACTCACAATCAGCGAGACTGCTGGAGCTGGAAGAAAATGAAAAATTTTCTTTTTCTTTTCTTTCCAGTACGCTGGATGTGAATGTCAGGCGATTGCAAAGGTTGAATAGAAATGACTGACAGAGAGAAAGCTGACTTTCAGTTGAGGTGAAAGTGAAACGGTACAAAATATCCGGCAAATCCACACAATAAGCATTATGCAGGGACTGGTAGAAGAGAAGATGAGCATTTTTTCTGGAGACAAATGTTCTCCTTACTCTCGGTTCACTTCAACAAAAAAAGGAATGGATTGACTCGATGAATTGTAAATAAGATACGTACGCGTACGTGAAACACGGATGATTTCGTTGTTGAGTAAATTACAAATTGCTGTCGTAACAGGGGAAAATGGAGGCAATGTACTTGTATTTACTCCTGAGAGCAGTTTGTTTGTTGCCAGTTACCAGTATATGTACATACGTACTACAACACAAGGTAACACAGCCTTGCCCTTAGTAAGCGAGGCAGGTTTTATTTGTAATAGAGAAAAGTAAAAGAAAAGTGAATCAAGTGGAAAGAGGAGCGTCCTCCTGT
Source organism: Cyphoderus albinus (assembly GCA_021029165.1). Taxonomy (NCBI): domain Eukaryota; kingdom Metazoa; phylum Arthropoda; class Collembola; order Entomobryomorpha; family Paronellidae; genus Cyphoderus; species Cyphoderus albinus. The sequence goes on from VYYJ01003640.1 coordinate 12,000, forward strand.
TTCTCCTGGAAGAAAAGCAGAAGAGTTTCGCTTTTCTTCGAGCAGCCACTCCTCTCCTCCATTAATCCCACGTTAACTGAAAAAGAAACTTCAAGCAAGCAAGTGGAAGCTTTCTCCATTTTCCTCTTCTTTTTCATACTTTCTCCATTTCATTTTATTTTACTCCATGCGCCTCGTCCTTCCCTCACTCTCTCGAATTGTCGTCATTCTCCTGGCTCTGCCACACCATTCCAACTTTCTCCACGAAAATAACAGCTTGTGTAAGAAAATACTCTGCATACCTACTTAATGCACACACACTTACATAAAATGACTCAAATGACACTCCCAAGCTGATGACGATGACATCCACATTGGCATTGGTTGAATTGGTTATTGGCATATGACGCAGTTATTTAAGAAACGAGAAGAAATACTTTTCCCATCGTGGTGGGGAGTCCATAAATTACGCAATCAAACATGTAACGTCATTGCTTAACACATAACATGTACATAAAAGACACGTGTCTGCTTGGGTAATAAGAAAAAACGTTATTAATTTGAAGCAAGCAAAAGCGCTTTGATTGATGGAGCATGAGAGTCACCTGAGGTTGTGCATGTGTTTGCACATGCACGAGAAAAAATTGGCCAGTGGCCACAAATAAGTTTCTGGGTGAAAATAGAATGATGAATGATGAGGTGTTTTTATTATGCAAGAAGGCAATGAAAAAACGACTTTTTATTTCTTACCTCCTGCTCCAAATGACGTTTTAATTGACCATGAATCACTGTACAAAGGACAGTTGAAAGCGTGTGCATTCTGTGGCCATGGCCGGAAGATCGTTTTCATTTTTTGGCATTGTGTGGTGTGTGTGCCTAAAGCCGGAAGGAGTGAGTGATGTATGCACAATGTAACCGGGATGTGAAAGCAACAGGCAGCGGACGAAATCGTTATCGTATAAAATAAATTTATACAAGTTTGGGTGTAATTAGTGAAACACGAAAACATCGCTTGTTTTTTGGGCATGGGCTTGGAAAAGGAAAAAGTGGGAGAAAGTGGAAGAAAATGGAATAAAGTTCGTAGGAGCTGGAGTTTTGCAAATTCCATGTCGAGTTGCAAACTTTTTTGTTAGTTTCTCTTTTTTTTCTCTGTAAGTAGTCGGTTGGTGTGTTTGATCGGTATCGGATCATGAGCATGATCAAAGATAAGAGTGTAATAAATGGATGGCGACATGCAGAGATTGACTAAATCTTTTTTACGTTCGAGAAATAGGGAAAAACTTTTTTCTGTTCTGGCGCAGTAAATAAAACACTTGAAAAGTATCCCCGTTGTTTTTATCGTACAGTCATAGTCATTATTAGTTACAAGTAAGTGCAAAGAACTTTGCCATTTCGCTTAATTAATTTCCCACTTTTGTTTCTGCAAACTTAACCCACATACAGAAACACTCACTTCCAGATAAGGGGAAAAGGGTAAACTAAAGTGGCATAAATTTATTTTCCAAAGTAGTGTCCGACAACTCTCCTACTCCTACTTAATTTGGTTAGTTAATGTTAAGCTGTTGTGGCCAGCCAAAAGTGGTGTTTGTATAAGTAAGAAATAAGAAAATGGATGACATGGAAAAATTAGTTTTAGATTGAGGGATGTCAGTAAGTGGGTCACCTTACCTATGTGTCTCACTTTCGGCACTTTTAAATTGTTTATGCGTGTCCATAATTTTTTCTCAATAATTTTGTAAACATTTCTTGAAACGCATGAGGAATTGTAGCAGAGGATCAATAAAGTAAAGGCAGGAGAAGGACAATAGAAAAGGACAATTATTGACAGCAACATCTGACAAAAGGACAAGTTTTTCTCGTTTATGTCAAAACCGAAAAGAAAGCGGATGAGATAAGAAAGGAAAAGTGAAATGACCATGAGAAAAGAAAAGGCTTGTTTTTGCATGCTTTCTTTCATTCTATATTCGTCTCGTTTTACTCTTATGCAGTGGAACGTGCAAAGCAGCAATTTGAGAAAATAGAAAGTGACAGAGAAAAGAAAAAGAAGCTTACCAAAATGTAATGTCAAGTAAGTAAGTGTCGTGTTATTCCAACTTTGTTTATTCCTTGTAAATGTTCCTCATTTTCCCAATAAAAGCTTCTGTTCATTCATTCGCTCAAGTCCCTTTCCTTGTTCTTTCTTCGCTCGCTTTCCCTTTTCCTTTATTCCAATTTTCCAACGTAAAACGTTCGTACGTTGTTGCAGAATGGAAATGTAATGTAATCACAAGAGAAATGTGATGCGATGCTCAGCGACTGAGAATGTGTGGTAATGGTAAACTATGCAAATTGCAAATCTATTTTCCCATTTGTGTCACAATAATACTTTTGCTGAAGACTCCCAAACACTTTGTCTCTTTTGCACCACCGACCATACAATCTGTCACTTTTTATTTCCTGGTGCAGAGAAATCAGCCTACGAAAGGATAGACAGGAAACGACACCAAGACACAATTTCAGAGTCGTTGCACTTACGTTCAAATAAATGGCCGCAGTCTATCCATTCTACACAGATCTTTTTGTCCCGTTAAAAACACGTCCGAATAAATTTGCATAGATAAGTTCCCGTCCTCCTCTATTTCCGTCTATCTTCGTGAAATACGCACGAAAAAACAATGCGACAGAAGAAAACTTTCTCTTTTATTTCTTCCTCACTCAAAAAAAGTATTTTTTACGATGTACTCATTGAACCCAAAACGCACACATTACATTACATAACATTACGTTACGTTACATTACTTTACTTTATCGCACACATTTTCTTCGGCAAAAAAATTGTTTTCACCTCCGAACCCCTATTTTTGTGCTTCTTATAGAGAAAAAGTTTTCCCATTTAAAGCACCATAAATCTTGTGTATAAGAGCAAATTATGATAACACTTTTATTTTTTGCGAGTGTCCAACCAAGCGAGTGGGTAAAAGGGGAAATCAGAAAATAATAAAACGAACGTGTTACACACACTCAATGACTCACGATCGCGACTGCCTCCGCCTCACGCTTTTACTAAAGTTGAACGCTTTTTTATTTCCAGATTCAACTTGAAACTAAAAATGTTCTTCTATGTATGATTCAATGCGGGTGAATATAACTTTCTCTCTTTTGGAGAAAATTTAGATTTTTTCGTTTCTCTTCCAACATCTACGGAGCACAGCCACAAACTGAGTTGGGCGAGCAACGGGGAATCGATTTCATTTCACCACTCTTTTTTCCTTTCTCTTTCCTCCCTTTGCAACTGATTCTGTCGACAGAGGCAGTGGCAGGAGCAAGTTTCTCCAGAAGCAGTCTGTTGCCTCTAAAGTGAAGAAAGTGAAAGCTCGATTGTTCGCTGGAAAAAGATGGAGAAAGAGGGGAAACACACATAACAGTTCCACTCTGCATCATGGAGATGAAACAAAGAGAGTATGAAGCTGTCGTAGTACTTTCCAAAAAACTTCCTCTCTGCTTTCTGTCTCTGATTTTTATTTCATAAGTTCCTTTCTCCAAGTTAAATCAGACCCTTCTCTATTTTTGCCGGAGAGAATGACAGAGAACCGCCCATTTTCCCAATGATTATTACGCCGATGATGGACTGAAATGGGAATCGTGGAGATGAGGTCTGTCTGTAATTGCAAGAGTGAAAGAGAAAGTGGAAAACAAAAGCAACCCTTTCTTGAGTCCCTCACTTTCACCAACTTCAAGTGAAAGCGTCCCTTTTGTAATGTAATGTACATAATAATAATGGCCTTTTTGTTTCTACTCGTGTCACCATTGTTTTCCAGGCTTTCACCCAAGCCAAGATAAGACGATGCCGTCTTTTTTCCCTTTGAAAGCTGCTTTGTGTTTTTTCCGTGTGTAACCTCAAACTCAACCTTAAACTGAGCTTCATGCCCAACTCCAACTTGGAAAGAGTTTTCCATTGTAAAATCCCGTTCCAGTTCAGTGTCTCTGA
>VYYJ01003641.1:0-15941 GCA_021029165.1 Cyphoderus albinus
ACCACTACTACTTTACCTCTCTCTGTTTAGTAGTAGTAGTCTCTTTTTACTTGACGGCTGCATTGACGGGATCTTTGTGTATTTTACTCACTCTTCTCTCTGGGTATATAACAAGAACGAATGATGACGACGAGGCGTAGTAGTAAGTAATTTCGATACATATATAATATCTAAAAATCTCTATATAAAAAACTCGTTCATATCATCATTGTTACTCACCACCACCACCACCACCATCAATGTTCCTCATATATAGTCACAAAAAAACTCCTCTAATCATCAATGTTGATTGTTATAAACATATTACAGAATAATACCGTGTGTCAAAAGAGAATTTTTAATACGCAAAAGACGAGCGTGTACGTACAGTATTTAGTAAAATAATATAAAACAGAGTCTCTTTCCAAAATATCTCCTTTTTTCGCCGTATAGCACCGTGCTCACCCGAGAGGAGCAGCGAGGAGCGAACTCTGCCTGCAACAACTATTTTTTTAGTAGTGCGATGGTATATGTGAAGAAGTTCTCTCTCTCGTTACATTCCGAAAGAAGTTATTCGCTTTAGATATTTTGAACAGTAACCAACTACGTTCCTGAGATATCCTCGTCATAAAATACTACTACGTAACATTATGGACTTTTCCATTTTATCCTTACACATAACACGAAAGAGAGAGAAGTTTTTGCTTCACAATATTGTTTTGTAATACACCCTTTTATATAATTCGAGCAGAAGCAGTAGTAGTACAGAAGAGAGATGGTGTAGTAGTAGTAGTAAAAGTAACTAGTAACAAGAACCTCTCTTCTCTCTCTCTCTCCTGAATACCATGAAACCAACAGAATTACTCATCCATCCTGCACATAGCAGCAAGCGTTCGTTCATAATAATCAGAACCTCAGAACACACAAAAAAGAGGAGACCAAGAAAAAGAGGAGGTAAAATACATTGGAAAGAGTAAGTAGTAAGTAGCGTACTGAACAACAACACACATAGTACACAGTAAGAGTTTTCAGCTTAAAAATTCTTACTCATTCTTATTTCGTGAACTGCTCTGCTGGCAGTATTCAGTATTCTTGTAGTAGTAATATTTAAGAAAAAAGTTATTTTGTTTATTACGGCTTTCTTTAGGTAATGCTGTTCCAACATTATTGTCGCAACAAACAAGCAACAACTTTTTCAGTCATCATGAATCATGTTGATGATCATCTAATAATCTACCTCATTCTCCTCCATCCAACAAACAAAAGACGTAGTAGTAGTAGCTGCTAGTATTTTAGGTATTTTTTTAGTGAGGTATTTATTATTATTACCTATTATGAACGTATGAAAAATCTCCACCCTCTCTATCCGATAGTGCATATTATCGTCGTCTGCATATCTTCTACTTTTTATATACTACTAGTTACTACATAATGCAAAAAACTGCTCTTTCTCTCTCGGTCATTCACAACAAGAAAGTCTCGGGATATCCGTAAAAAAATGTAACAATGCCCAGCAACACCGACGACGATGACTACGACGGCGAAAGAATTTCTTTCTTTTTTGTTGTTGCAAAAACGCACTCCGTCCGTTCAATCAACCTCTGAGTCAGTCACTTGTGTGTTAAGAAGAGAAGAAAAAAACGTCTTTCTTTTTATTAAACCTTTTTTTTCTCATTTGATCATATCATCATCATGTTGTTGTTGCATAAAAGCCTGCCGCTTAACATGGATTTACATCATAGTAAAAAAAGTTATACTACATATTTTTTGCAAAAGAAAAGCGCACGGATGTGTGCTAATGAAATAAGATTTAATCCTGCGAATACGGAGAAAATATTTGAAATGTTGGTGGTGCTGCTGCAGACGACAGCTAGCCTTTTTCTTTCACTCATTCAGTCAGAAACTTTCCTGGCAATATAAGAGCTCATACGAGAAAATACAGTAGAGCACAAATTTCCAAACAAGTAACAAACGGGGAAAAAGAATATGTACAAAAAACACACGGAACGAGTCGAAATATTCGACAAGCGCTGTTTTTTTTTTGCTTATATTCGTTGTAGTAGTAGCATACAAACTCATTACTACCACACAGCATAGTAGCACATAGCCGATATATATCTCCAATATTATTTATCTCCTTTCCTTCTTCTCCTACCGCCTTTTCCTCTTTATCATCATCATCATCATCATGAGAGACACCACCATTGAGCAGGGAAAAAAATAAAAAGTGAGCAGCAACTTTATATCCGAATATCCGAACACCGACAACAGCGCACGGTTCAGAGCGGAAGCACCACACGCAAAAAGGTGAATTTGTTATTTTTTTCTTTTTAGGAAAAAGAAAAGGAAACGAGACAACCGACCGAGTCTCACGAGTCCATAGTCCAAAATCATATTCATAATATAACAGAGTAGAGACTGCTGTCCAAAAGAAAATCGCAACAAACGCACACGGCACGAGTTATAAAGTTTTGTAAGTAACAACAAGATATGGTGAAAGTGAGATTCGCGAAAGAACGGGTAGTTTAGTATTAAATAAATCGGACAGACGCAGCAGCAGCAGCGGTAGCAGAATGTAACAACGCAAAAGATGACGAAGAAGAAAAAAAACTATATAGCACATTTTTGTATTTACCAAGTCACCTCTCATCATCATCATCGCCAATCTCATAATCTCATATAATATCTCCAATTTCAGAGTTAAGTCTTTTTCCCAAGTAAAAAAGCGACACCACCACCGGAAGAATAAGACTTGTATTATGAGAAAAGAAAGTTTTTGTATGAAATTTGATCAGCGATGATACTTATTTTTTTTCTTTTGTGACAAAATTGTTGTTGGTTTTACTTATGAGGGGAAAGCGATGCTATAACGGTTGATCCGATGTCAATAATAATACCTTAATACTAATGTACATAGACGACCGTCTCCTACCGTCGTCTTTGCGATAATGATGATGACACGAATCTCCTATGATGATAACAATTGTCCAGAAATTCTACTCGACTTCGTAAGTCGTCGCTAGCAAAAATCCATAAAACTCCAAAAATAATAATACTAAAAATACTCATGAGCCCCAAGCTCGCAATTCTTGTTGACACATCGATGACGTGATCCTCCTCCCTTTCCCACAATTAACAATTTGTCAATCGGTAAATATATAGACAGGAGAGGAGAGACGAAAAAATCAGACAGACAAATTCCTGCTCACTCACAGTTGTCAGCATCAATTTGGCAATACTCTTTTGCTTTGCATAAAATCGCAACTTCTCGCCCTTTGCACACTAAGACACTATCAAAATGACCACATCATCATCATTCTCTCATTATACTCATCTCATTTCTCATTCTCCAACAAACAAACAAACATTGTTTCTGTCGGCAAAGTTGGGCAGATCCACAACATTCCTCGTCTCTCTCCACCCTCGTTTTCACCCATCCATTATAACACTACCGATTACCCAAATTAAAGTGAAATGAGCGATTCAACTGATTAAGACTGAACCAGCAGCAGCACATCCTCAATTCCTCACACCAAAAGAACACAGGAAGATACCTAAAACCCAGAGACCCATTTTCCCGGAAGAACCTACTATCCAGTTGTTCCATAAATTAAACTGTACTACACATCAAACCGCCCATTTTTTAAACGCAAAACGCAAACCACCTCTCGTTATCATCATGTTTTGTCTTATCATATTAATACATAACCCTCGCGTTCACACACCCAGAGAGAGAGAGACCATTCTTATCAGCGAGCACACACGCTTCATTACAATAATAAAAATTCCTTAACACCACCAAAACCAACCACGTCACAAAAGTTCATCATTGCATCGTCACGTCGTCATCATCACTGCCGCCACCACCACCACCCACAATTTCAGAACCCTAAAAAAACTTTTAAAAATCTTGCGCAGATATTCCACATTTCACCGAAGCAGGAGCAGCACAGCAGCAGCGTCCTCTTTTCTTCCACACTTGATGCGCAAACACACACGACACACACAATACAGACAAAAAAGAATCCACACGAATTAAAATTCTAAAAAAATATGACCTCATCTTCCCAAAAGTCGCACGATGATGATCTCACCCGTGCATCTCGTGGTGAACGTGAATCGTTATTTTATTATGAAAAATTGTTTAAACAAAACTCATCATCATGCTTTTTTATATATGCGCTGAGGAGCACACCACCAAACGTCGTCCGTCGTCCTCCTCTCACGAATCACGATATACACCATTCGTCATATTATCATCAACTCAAACTTCACCCTTCCTCTGGCAATCTAACCGATAACCGTCTGGTATGTAGTATCACCGAGAATAAAAAACAATTTAGCCCGATGCCAAAAAATATAAGGCAAAAGCACTACTAAATACTCTCGTGGTAGTGAATGTCGTCACACGTCACACTACTCAGAGCTCTCGCTACATCATCATCGTTCATTCCTTCCGTGTCCGTCTCTCAAAGGATCAGAAACCTTTTTCTATGTTGTTTGTTCTACTCTACCACATTAAATCGTCGTCGCTTCCGCCGCTGTCGTCATTTATTCCCTCGATATATATGCACTCAACAAACCCGCAAATAAAATAATCTCCAATAATGCAAATATATCGGTGAAAGAAAGGATGAAAAGAAAATAAGCTGAATGGAAAAAACGTGATCTCATGAGTACGGGAGGATAGGTTAATAAAAATGAGTGTAACTCTCAAATGAATATAACGAACCCAGGTTTTTAAGCAATGTAAAACCATACAGTGATATAGCAGTAGTAGTCTAGTAGAGTGAAAGACAAGGCAAAAAGGGAAAGAAAGCTTTCACCCTCTCTCATCATCGATTAATACCTATCACGTGACTGACAATTTGAAGAAAAGGAAAAAAAACAACTGACCAAGAAAAAGAATTAAAATACGAATACGATAACGTCAGTATGATCATCATGATAACTTTCCGTGACAAATAGCGTGCAGAACGACCCAAAAAAAGTTATCAAAAAAAGAAGAGAAAGTTCAGAAAGAGAATAAATGCAATTGAATGAAAATTGTTTTCTTTTTGCTGCTGCTGCTTCTTTTTTCTCGTCATGTTTGTTAAATCATCGTTACTTATATCATTCCGCTAATCGGCTAATGTCCAGAGAACCTACCGCTCATCCTCTGGCGGACTCTTGGATTATGGAACATATAATAACGTGGTGAGAGAGTGAGAATTACAGAAGAGTCACGAGTCAAATCAGTCAGACAGATAGATGTATACTTCTTTTTTTACGTGGATGAACTTTGAACCAGGCACATTTTCGAGTATATTATTTATTACATACGATGATGATGAAAGTTGTTTTGATATACAACGCTGGCGAATGAATGAATATTGTGGACAAAAATAAATTTTACCTAATCAGAGACAAGCATCGAGTGAGTCGTAACGAAATAAATGATTATTTATAGCGAATAACAAAAAATAAATTAATGATAATGAAGTTTAGAGTATGCCCACACAGATAAGTATTATTACACCACAACAGTGGAATCATTCAATGAGATCATGAATAAACTACTACGTATAAGGAAAAGATTCCTGCACACACGATCACGATAAAATTTAGTAAAAACCGATAAGTTGTCCTTCTCTTGTCTGTCTAGCGAAACTTAATTACCACTTACCACTGATAAGAAAAAACAGGAAACAAAGAAATTATTTCTAAAAATGGTTCAAATAAACTTCAATGTTTTCATTTAAAAATCATCAAATTAATTTTACTTCGACATTGGAGCAGAGGATATCCCAAAGAAAAACACTCCGTTCTTAACACTACGTTCTTAAAATCAAATAATAAAAACATTTCTAAAAAAATAAATTCCTCCTTTCTTGAAAAATCAAAAAAATGTTTTGATTTGAACTACGACCATTCCCCTTGCGTTTTAAACCGCCCTTCGTTAAAATCGTACCACCTTAAATCAGTGGAGGAGGACAGCAAACATCTTTATCATTTATCTTATCATCATCGTCTTTATTTATATTATCGCAACGCAATAATAATTCATTATTAAAACTTAAAACTTCCAAAGATTATGGGTTAAATACAACAGTAAAACTACTACTGGCACTCTGCTCTGTTGACCTACTAATTGATTTGGTAGTAGGCATTTTTTATTTACCACTAAAAATGAACCTTCTTTTTTTATCCTCATGTATGTATGTTGATGATTGTTGATAAATTTACGCCTTTTGTTTTACTCACACGTGTTAACTTAAAACCATCCGAATTAACTGAATAATGGAGGATCGAATACTACACCTACCCATCCGATTTTTAATAAACTATTTTTTTTAACGAAAAATTGTACCCGTTGTACTTGTACCTCTCATCAACAAAAACACTTTTTTTATCCACTCACTAAATCAATCAATCTCTCTCAGAACTCCTCGGAAGAACTGTCCTTTAAAAAACCCTAAAAACTTCCCAACTATACACAAAGCCCTCCATCATCAACTAACTACGGCGATAAGAGCCAACAGCCCGACGAGTCTCATCCTCATCATATGAGTCATCAGTGATGATTCATCACCAACCAATCAAAATCAATAAAAAAAAAAGCCAATAATAAAATAACACACCGACTCGACTGACGTAATTAATTACTAATTACTAAAAACACTACCACCGCGCTGCTACTAACTAAAACAAAACTACAAACAACTACGCATTCACGCAACTGAAGAACAAACACACCACAATAATATACAATTTAATTTAATTTTAATTATAGTAAAAAAATATTTTGATTTTATCTTACCGTGTTTTTTAAAAAGTCCACCACCACCAAGAAGAAGAAGACTTGATATTTAATTGTTTTTCTTCGCACCACCGACCGACTGATTTACAGCTCTCGTTGAAGAAAATCACGCACGCACACACGCCGCTGCTTTCGTTGCCTTCGTCGTCGACAAACCCGAACGAACCCACCAACAACAGTTAAAGTTTTAATTAAGTGAAATATTATCTCCTTTTAAGGAATTTAAAAAAACAATTACGTTTAATTTAATGATTGATTTTTTGATTATTATTATTATTATTATTTTGTGGTGATTGATTAATTCGTGATAATTTGGTAAATGTAGTGGCAGGAAGCAAAGAAGAAGCAGTAGTAGCACAAACACACTCAACAACACACGACTGAATGAGAATATAATAATAATAAAAAACGCACACTTTTTTAATATTACGTGAATCGCGGAATATGCGAATGGATGGACTGAACACTGAAGTAGAAGCAGAAGCAGGAGGAGGAGGAAGAAGAAGAAGAAAAAGAGCGAGAAATCTCAAAATGCTTTTTTCTAATGCTGTGCCTTCCTCTCTGTGTATTTTAAAGGAGGAAAGAAAAGACCAAGACGGAACGAGAACTTGCTGCTGCGCGCTTTTGCTGTTTTGCTCCTTTTCTCTCCTTTTTTGCGTTTCGCTTTTTGCCTTTCTTTCGGTCTGCTGACTTGACTGCTCTGCTGACTGCTGCTGACGAGATGCTCAGAATTTTTGTATTTTTTTTTCTCTCTATTTTGTATCTAAGGGGAAAATTCTCTGATGATCAAGAAGTCGCGCACAGTCGCAATCCAGTCAGTTTTGCGGCGGTATGCGGCATATTATTATGGAGCTTTTAAACGTATCTTGTAGATGCATTTGGTATGGTGTCTCTCTTGTGTACGTGCTTGCTGTTTGCTCTGCTGCGTGCTATTTTCGGCTTCGGCTTCTTTTTTTGTCGTCGTCATTCACGATACATTGCAATGAATACAAACGAAAAAGCATGGGACAGGATAGGGAAAGGGTTAATATTTCACTGCTCTTCTGCTGCAGCTCTCGTGAGCGGGGCCGTTCACTAAAAATGTTGTTGACAGAGACTTTTTTCGTCAGCTTTTAAAGTTGCATTGCTACTTACTGCTAACTTAAACTAACTAAAATGCACTCTCTGCAACCTCTGACCTCTCGGAATAAAATGGTAAGTCAAAGGTCTTTTGTATTAAATAGAGGAAGAGGAAGAGAAAGGAGTTAAAAATTGTTTACTTTTCTAAAGCTGCTAAAATACGTGAACGCACCCCCTGTTTAAAATAAAATTCACAGCAGCAGTAGCAGAGCATAAAGATTCTTTATTAAAGAAAGAGCAAAAGAGCGAAAAGAAAATCACAATACACAGAGAGACAAAGCGTTATTTTGTGATTTTCGTGATGTGAAAGAAATAACCGCGGAGGAGGGATAAAAAAGGAAAAGCGCAGCAGGTATAAATAGCGAAACAAAAAGCAGGTAAAAAAAGAAGAAGAAAAAGCTCTTTTCCTTGTCGCCAGCAGCGCGCTATGCTGCTGTCGCCAGATAAGCGACAATAAAAAGAAACGAGACGAACGAAGCTGTTTTAGCTGCTGCGCGATTGCGATTTGTGATGCATGCATGCGAGAGAAAAGAAAAAGTTTTTTTTAAAGTGGATTTTAAAAGAAAGCGACTTGTTTTTTCACTTTCTCTTTTTCTCCCAAGCTACTCAGTGGCGGCGGCGGTGTCCCGTGTCGCGGCGGCGTCTGCGATGATGCTAAAAAACAAAATACATGTTTACATACGTTTTGTTTTACACAATATCCTCCGGATTCCTTTCTTACGCAAAATATATATTGGAAAAAGAAAAGGTCGATGATGCATGTAAAAAAAAAAGAGAGAGAGAGAGAGAGAAAGCTAGACAGAAAGTGAAAGTGTATGAAAGTATTAGAAAAAGCAGGTTTGGTTTTATCCAAGACCTCTTTCTCTTCTTTCTTTCTTACTGTTATTGTCTCCCACTGTACGGTGCTGTGTGTGGTGTCGGAGGTATACATAAAAGCAATTTTGACATGCAGCCTTGGCCCGCCGCCTTTCACTTTTTAATTTCTTTTTTTTTTTCCAATTTGCATGATAAAACAAAAATGCTCACGCACTACGTTTTTCGCGAGGAAAAAATTATTATGTAAATAAGATAAAATGATTTAAAAAAGCACCCATCAAGCCCAACGTTTAAAACATAGTCCAATGATACATGACAGTAAATGACATTTAATAATATACAACTATTTAATAAGGAATAAAAACGAACTTTCTCTTTTTTATCTATTCTTCTTTTTTTTTGTCTGCGTTGCTCTCTTCTCTCTCAGACATCAGAGGAGGAATCTCCTCAACTTCTATACGTATGTAGGTAGACGACCAAGGAGGTAGTTACGATACCGACGACGACATGAGAGGTTGTTTACGACGACGACAGAAAAAAAGGGTGCATGAGCTCAGCGTGTGTGTGTCGTGTGTGTGTTTTGGGTGAAAGTAGGATAAGAGAGAGAGAGAGAGGAAGAAGAGAAAAAAAATAATCAATGAAGCGGGTTCGGTATACTTTTTCTGTATGAGAGAGAGGGAGGGATGGGCTAGGCTAGATACAACATTTTACACACACAAACACGGGAGAAAGATCCGCTTTCAGAGAGAAACTAGATAAAAAACAGGGAGAGAAAGCACACGACCACGACCACACGCCACGAAAATCGGGCAACTTTCAGCAGACATGAGACACTCAGACACACACGTACAAGTTTCTATTTTTTTCTGGTTCGTCTTTCGAAGATAAGATACACGATACGATAATATTTACGATGCTTTCACCGACGACGACCTTTTGCTCTTGAGTGCTAGTTAGCTAGTACCGAGATAAGACGAGATGGTGACATAACATGATAACCGATAAAATGAAATGAATCGCTAAAAAATAAATTTATTTTTTTTGTTGCTGCTTTTTAATTTTTTTTATTTTGTGATTTTAATTAACAAATGAACAGCATATTTAATCAAATAATGCGGATAGATTTTTATTTTTTAGGAGGGTTCTTCTTTGTTTGTTTTTTTGTACAACTGAGATAGACTTTTTTCTTTTTAACTGTGTTCATATATATAAATTAAATCACCACAAAAAAAAAGAGAAGATTAAAAATAATGTTTTTTAAATGTACATTTAAGTCACAGTCACAAGTAAACCGGTGTGCAGTAGTAATTAATAATAATGATATTATAACCTTAATGTGTATGAGACAATTTCTGTTATTATTAATTATTACGTGTAAATACATGATCTAATCTAGTAAACATTAAATTAACGAAACAATAATATAATAATATAGAGTATGTAATGAGAAAAAAAATAATTCAAGTTTCCGTGAGAGAGAGAAAACAAAAATCAAAAATCATGTTTTCATACAACACTCTTGATCATTTCTACGCACTGGTTGATCTTCCTCTGGTCACCAAACTTCTCGAGCAGCTTGATCGTCTCGCGAAGCATGCCAGCTTTTTCACCTGGACACGTGATCACGTGAACGGGCATGTGCTTCACCTGTGAATGTGTGCAGTTTTTTAAATTATTAATTTTATCCGCTATTAAAAGAATGTTTTTTTATAGAATTGCTTGAAATTATTGTTATATGATGTACCCGAAGAAACATGGCGAGCGCCTTCCTTTTCTCCCGGACCAGGTTGCTCGTCGCACGGACGCGAGACTTGCACGAGCTAGAGGACGAAGGGCTGATCATCAGGTCACTGGAGTCGAGGTCGTTCTGTGTGATCTCGGAGCCACTTTCTGATCCGCTGCCGCCCGTGCTGTTCGAGGACGAGGAGTTGACGCACAGGAGCGCGTGCTTGTTTGAGAGGCGAGGTGGACGCAGGCTGGCGTCAAGCAGTTGCTGTGTGCGGCCTGGGGAGGCTCGCGACATTAGGCGAAGTGCAGCCTCGCCAAGATACACGGATGGAAGAGAGGTCTGTGGACAAAGTGTCGAAAACAAAATATTGGTTACCGGATATCAAAACCAAGTCCGTTTTTTTTGCATCGTCTCAGATTTCACTTCTTACCGGCACATGATGGCAGAGCGACCGAAGAGTATCCAGGTCAGACGAGAACTGACAGCAGAACTCTGGATCAGCGCGATCAAACTCTTCCCATAGCTCAATCCTGGTTTCCAAAACCCACTCGGCGACTAAGGTCCAGACTAGCAGTAGCGTCTGCTCTTTCTCCGTAAGGTTGATCGACTCCCTAATAATTTGAAACACACGTTTTTTAATTCTGCCGACACGGACCTAATCAACACTAATTTTAATTCATTCATACCTCAACGCCTCGCTTGCCAGGTTGACCAGCTTGTGCAGCTGCTCCTCAGAAATAACTCGGTTTTCCGATGCCTATGAAGGAGAAATTTTTGTCAAGTCAAATCATGCGTACTAACATGAGAAGTTGTTATCTTTAAAAAATCTGTAAATCTCTTGGCGTCCTCAACTGACCATGATAATCTCCCTCCTCACTCGGTGCGCATAATACACAGCCTTGAAGAGCGGTTGCTCGACGCATCGCTTCTCCCTCTGCAAATGATTCCTCCAGATCGAGTCAATGACCTTGAAAAGTTTCTCGAGGTGCACGATATTCCCATTTCCACGAGTCACAAGCCACTCAGCCTCTACCCAGAGCACGCACGCCCACCACTCTGCGACTTGATCCCTCTGAAATGGCGCAAGTATTAATTTCATTTAAGTTACGATCTTGTAACGTCATTTTATTTGTCTAATAATGTGAAAATAAAGACTAACTTTTTGGTTAACCGCGACATGATCCCGGACAGCAGAAATTCCCTGTTTTTTCAAGCCAACTCCTCCCGCCTCACTGACAATCACCCGGAGACAGTTCTTGAACCAACCGCTCGTGCTCCTATCTCCGTTCACGAGTAATCGGGTGATCCCTTTAACAAGACACTCGTGCTTCGCACTCTGCATCACATTTCCGAGCAGTCCGTGTCCATTTGGGATCTCAGTGGTGAACGCGTTCGGAGGTACGTAGCCCCTCTGGCCACTCACCACATGGTGGTAGCCAAACTCGAACAACGGGTGCAGTTTCACCAGTTTCTTGTCACTCGACAAGGATGACGACTTCTTCTGGTTGTTCTGAATCATCGACTTAACCCTCGACAGCGCCGACTTGACCATGATTTTGGAGTTGACGAGCAAGAGTCCGAAGAGAAGCGAATCCTGCATCTCAGGGCACATTGAGTTTTGAATCACCTTCAGACCGATCCACTGGCGAGTGAGTGGGTCTGAGACCGTTTTGCTCGCTGTGACGTACGCGTTCGCAAGTGCGGCGTTCGGAGTCCCTCTCGGGCTCAGAAGCGTCGCTACAAATTCCTTCATCAAGCGGAGACGTTTGAAGGACACAGGAGGAGACTGTGGCACTTGAAAATCTCCGGAGGAAGCAGAGTTCATTGTATTTCCATCCGAATCCGAATTGCTGGCTGAGTCACCTGAAGTGAACAGGCCAAGAACCTTGTAAAGAAAGAGGAACACGATGAGGTTGACCGCCATAGCCGTGATTCGGGGCACGTACTGCTGCAGCATCGACATTGATCCTCCAAGTGGCTGCTCAGCCTCAAACTCATCAAACGACACCTCTCGTTTCGAAATCCCATGATGAAGATGGTGTTGAGAAGACGTTTCATTCGTCCCCGGATTGATCAGAAAGAGTCCACAGGCTACAGCAAAGAGGACAAGCGGTGCCGCAGTGGTCCCCGATGATCCAGACACATCCGACGGACTCCTCACCGGACTTGAATTCCCTGACATTCCTCCATCCGACGACGGACTGCTGCTTCCACTCTCTGAAAGAGGCGGCGAGTTGATTAGTAAATCACGAAGGTTCTCATTGTTAGAGGTGCTCACGCCACCGTCAAACTGCTGCTCTGCTCCACAAATCCCGCATTTTCTCGCCCGGAGCATTTTGTTCTCTTTCTCCAATCTCGAGTTCGAGTTCTGGAGGAACTTGATCGTGTCAATGGAGCTGCGGAGAATAGCCGCCTTATGAACTTTCTCGTTAGGGTCGCTCGTTGTGATTACCAAGTTCTTGAGTTCCAGGATCTTGTCATTGATCGAAGACCTGTAGCGGCGTTCGATGGCGTTGTGGGAGGAGCGGCGGTTGTTAGACGAGTGGCCACCACCACCGTCACCTCCGTTGCCCCGCTTCTTCTTGGAACTTTTGCTGGAGCCGCTGCCAGAACCGTTTCCACCAGACTGGGAAGCTGTAGTAGTCGGAATCGAATTTAAAAAAAAAAGCCATTCTATAATTGCATTTTTATTTTTTAAAGAAAATTTCAAAACGTTTTCTCCAAAAGGACTCACAGTCGGGCTTGGTGATCCTGTTGACGGGAATCTTAGCCGTTCCATTTCCATCCACGACTGTCAAGAGTGATGGCAGAATAACAGGAAACATGTTTCCACCTGCCCCTGCAGTCGTTGCTGTCCCAAATGCACTGGTTGGAATGAGCGTCCCTTGAGTTGTCTGCTGTCCCACTCGTTGATGATCGATCCCAGTGGCCGTCGTAGTCGCAGCCACAACTGTCCCATGGTGGTTGATAAACACGTTCGCGAACGGATTCAGGATCTGGGTGGCTTGTGCGGTCGTAATAGCACCACCACTGGAAGTCGTTGGAACTGTTACTGTCGTCCCCTGCTGCCTCACTTGTTGCTGCTGAACATTAACGAACAGATTTTTCTGGTTAAAAGTCTGTGCTTGTGTCGTTATCTGAATAGGACCCGTCGAGCTGACAATCGCAGCTGTTGGAGTGGCTGGTGCAATCGGATGGAAGCTCTGGGTTACTGCCGCCAATTTCGCCGTGGTGAGGGTTTGCGGTTGGGCCAGTAGACTCTGGATCGTGGTCGAGCCCGATGAGCTTGACGCTGCTGCCGCTACTACTACTGGAGTTGCTGCTGCCGCTGATGGAGCAATGGCGGTAGGAACAGCCTGGTGGGGACTCGGTGGAGAGCCGACAGAGGAACCTCCTGAAGAGGAGGATGAGGATGTTGAAGAAGTTGGTGACATGATCCCACTGCTCGGTTCGACCTCTGGCCAACCTGTCTGGGAAAAGAGCAGCGTCGTGGTGTTTGGTGGAGAAGATGCGAGTGTGTTATTCTGCTGCTGCTGCTGTAGCGGGAGGAGGATCCTCTGAGGAGACGTTGGTCCTTGCTGAGGGTGAGAAGGAGGAGGAGGTGATGACGCAAGGGAAGGTTCTCCTCCTACAGGTGGAGGTGGTGAGTCAGCCATAGTGTGATGATAGCGTTGGTGCACTGGAAACAGCTCCTCCATGCTCAGAATGTCTGGAGATTCGATCAGAGGAAATTGCAACAACAAAAATCAATCAGTGTTTTCTTAATAAATACTTTATTTAATTATGTTTTTTAAAACTAAATCTCCGAATAAAATTCTCTTATCCTCACCCTCCAACAGATCGATATCATTAGAGTTGAACAAGTCCATCATCATCTCATCCGTGGAGGAGGACGCCCCTGGAGCCATGAGCAGCTGCTCCTGCTTCGTCGTGACCAATCCGTCATTACCACCACTTCCGCTATTGTTACCCCCATTTCCACCGCCAGAACTCCCAAAGTCCATCGACGAGGAACCCGTTTGGAACCCACCACCACCACTACTGCTGTTCTCAAACAACATGTTCGTGGCGGTGAGCGTGTCCATCGCCTCCATCTTAATCATGATTGCTTGTACTTGGTCAGTCAAGGGGTAAGGTATAAAAAGTTTTTTTTAACTCAACTCAGACTCCTGTCAAAACTCCTTCTTGAGAGGAGGCTTAGCAATTTCCTCTCCCCCAAAACAAACAATTTTTTTTCACCCTTTCTCCAACAAACTCTTGAACAAATAACAGGACTGTCTAAAATGACAAGTCCCCCCGGATAACAATTTAGTTTTAAGTCCCGTCACCCGTGTGCGTCTCACTTTTTTATACACAAAAACCGGAAGTTTTATTTATATTTACACTGCAAATTCAATTAATTATTACAATTAAACGTTATCTTAAACAAACATCCACCAGATCCAGGCTCTGGAAATCTGTGTTCCTCCAGAGGATGGAGGGAAATAAACGGTTAAATCAGAGAAAAAAATATTATCCCCCTGTTTTGTAAATAAAACATTTTTTTTACTAAATACGCGTGTGTTTTTGTGAGTGAATGTCTCAAAGTCTCTCAGGTGGTGGTGTGATCACATCGAACGTGGTCGCAGTAGCCAATCAGGAGCGAGCGAGCTTGGCTGCTGCTTATTAAACTACTACTACGCTAGCAAAAGATGCACCAACAGTACCAACACCAATTGCCAATGTGCAATTTTTACTGAAATTATGAAGGGGCCATGTTGTTATCATAATATCAGAGAGTCAGCAAAAACAGAGTCAGAGAGACGTGTAATCGTGTGTGTGAGGCATATAGGCATAATATGTAAGACGCGATATGATGATATGATGAAGGATAAGCCACAATCCACATAAATATAAAGCTTTTCTCAAACACACGCAGGCACGCATAAAAGAGTAATTTGCACTATTAATTATTTTTTGCACTACTGAAAAGTCAAATATGAGAGCAACGTTTTTGTATTAAATTGTGTACGGATTACGGATATGAAAAGCTTACTAGTTTTAAGCACTAACTGAAACTTACATAGTAGTACATTAAATTAAAAATTGCATACAGAAATTAAAATTAAAATTATTACGAGTATTTAATAGCATCATGAGAAAAACTTCTATACTTTACGAAAATAACCGACTATGTAAACCGTTTTGATATCACCTTTTTTAATAACTCTGATTAACATCATAAATACAACAAGGATAACATTGGATGACATGTAACATATGTAAATGTAAAATTAAGTTTAACAAATTATTCACTTTTTCTTAGGCGAGATGCTTAGAGTTATCGTTGAGCGCAGCGAAACGATGACCGCCCCATAGTTACTATAAGATATTGTGGTTGACCTTTTTGGTTGACCAAAAAGTGTTAAAGGGGCTAAATGGCGTAGCCTAAGTATGGAATCCGGCACCACTTTTAAAATTGCACAGGGCCTACCTCGAAAACGGCTGAACAGATTTTTT
>VYYJ01003642.1:0-15939 GCA_021029165.1 Cyphoderus albinus
GTGCGGGGGACTCAGACAAATCCAACGAGCCCTCATTCAACCGTATTGAGCAAAAAATGTGGGCGTTCCCGGGGTTGTACCGAATTTGTACCGAAGCGTACCGCGGCAACCCTAGGCACCACATTTAGACAGCAAATAATTTTTGTTATTTTTATTTTTTAAATACATCAGATTGATACTTTCGAGTTATAAAAGAGTCTTATACTTCTACAATGTCAAACTACAGTGTATATCCCTTGGTTCTGTAAAGAAACGAAGTTTTGCAAGGATACATATAAGTAATAACAAAATTAGAATATACATTTCTTTACTTCCGTCTATTTTAAGGTTATTCATCATCCGAAACACTATTAAAGACAACCTATCTGAACTAAATAAAAAAGCAGTTTTTCAGCTTATTTGGTTAAGTGGCTTCATAGTATGATAAGAGCTGAAAATGCAATATTAAGGTTTAATAAATTTTCGATTATGTTTTGTTTATAAATAAGCTATCAATCTAATCTTAATCTGCAAAGGGACAGATACACCAATGAATTTTACTAATTTACGCATTTACAATAAAGTTTGCGGTAAGGTCAAGAGTTACAACGAGCAGAGGCTGTGTTGGTTAGTCAATTAAATTCCGAAATGCCAAACTGTCATTATTGAGCAACACCTTGGGACAAATTGTCACATGAGAGTTAGAAAACTGCTGATTTTTTTTGTCATTTTCTGTTCATTGAAACTCTGAACAAAACTGTCCAATAAATGAAAAGCAGGAGTTTTCAATTGGTTATGCTGTAACCGCTATCAACTTTATCCACTAATTTTCCTTCGAATATTTGAGTTACATTGGGAAAACAATTTTCATAAACTCGTAACAAACTTGCAATTGCCGTACTCACCAATCAATTATATTACTTTTTTGTTAAAGTAGTAACCAAAAAAATTGCACATTCACACCAAACAATTCCGTTCCATTTTGAGTTTTTCAATGAATTTGTAAATATGAGTCTTGACCAGAAGTTTGAAACTATTGCATTAGGATCCTTGGAAATTCTCAAAGAACAATAAAATTTAACATTTATAGTTTTATAATAGGAAGCTATTAAATAGCTTTTGTTTGTTCTTTTATTTCGTAAATGTGGATAAAATTTTCCAGAAATTAGGCACGCAGTCTTGATGTGAAAAATGAACTGAAGTTATTTACGTTTTGCTACAGCTGAATATTTTCTTCTCTCTCTCATCACTTTTATTTTCGCTTTACGAAACAAAGAAAGAAAGAGCAAGTGTTTAACACGGACAGGATCATACTAATGCTAGCAACATGCAGGGTCGAATTGCGTTTTTGTTACATGAGGCAGTATGACGATGCTGTGCATTCTTTGTTGTTGCTTCGACATTCCACTCAATGTACGAACAGTATGACTCCTTGCCTTTCATGAATAAACATAGTGGTTCATCATGGGACTTGAATCAATTCGAGAACTCAGAACACGATTTAGAAACGTCACAGAGAGAAGAACAAAAAAAGTTCAGTTGAATTCGATCGTCAGAGAGAGAGAGAAGCTTCGAGAGTTCTTTTTTCAGAGTGTGTGGTAGAAAAACAAAAATTGCAATTTAATTAATTGGAGAAGTTGTAGAAGATTTTAATTGTTATTTTTTGGATTGTTTTTTGGTCAATAAATTCCGTGTCCACTTCCACGATTTTGTGAATGTTAAACAAAAACTCGTGTGTGTTCGATAATTAATTGTTGGTTAAAAATATTCTCATCACATCACCTTCATTGATATTTCAAAACGGACTTTCCAACGGATAGTTGGATTGAGCCGTCACACTTGAGTAACACTTAGCCACATTACATCTGATTCGTCTGGAAATGTTAAAAAATGCTTCAATTTTCATCCTTTAAATATTAGATTAATTACTGCCCCTTGTGATAATAAAATTAATAAATATTTAAGTGGAGTAACGCGTCCACTAAATATAAAATATTTAAATATCGCATATAAATGTTCACATTTTGTGAAATGACATTTCTTATTCTTTGGCATCTTGCGTCCTGCATTTTAAGTTTGCACAAAATGATCATCTTGTTTTGTTTTCACGTACAATGATAAAGAAACTGCTCTCTCTCATCCTGGTGTGAAAAATAATTTATTAATATGTATTTTAAGCAAGTAAAATGCTCAGTGCTCACATCTGTTTTGGGCCACATTTCAAGCTCGCTCTTGTTTTATCATCATGCTATAAAGTTGCTATTTAAAACGGAGTTGTTTTTCACCGAAAAATTCCGACTGAACAGATATTAACTCTGTAATGCGTTTACATTTTTATTATTCGCATTATTATCTATTTTATAGTCTAACAGAAATAATGAATTCTTTCAGATTTTTTTACAATAATAATGTTTGTATTATTTATTACAATATTGCTTTGGAACAGGTAAACCAAAAGATAACAATAAAATTCTACAAGTCTTGGAAAACCTTAAAAACCGGCATAGTTTTTTAAAGCGGCGAAATTTGGTATGAATAAAAGTAAGTAATAAGAAAATTAGAAAATATACTTCTTATACTTTAGTCAATTCTGCCAAAAAATGTCCTACATAAATATATTTTTTCGAATTTTTCGCTTTAGATTGAATAAGTTTAGTTCAGAAAACGACATCTACTACTAATAACTATGCCTTTTTTTATTATGTTTAGCCAAGTGCCGTCGTAGATAAAAATCAAAATTACTCAAGTTTCATAAAATTCTTATACATGATGTATCGGAAGTAGAGTAATTCTCTACCTTTTTAAATTGAATGACTGCCCGCCGCCATTCAACTAAAATTTACTTGATAATGACATATCCATTCCAATAATTATTTTCAAACTGAAAAAACCCAACAAAATAACAATCAAATAAAAAATTCAATTTTCTTTCTATGTGTGTACATTTATTCACTCATCATTCAGACACAACCTCACAGTCAATCAGTGCTTCTCCAGCTTAATATAAAATAATATTGCAAATAATAAAAATAATTTTATAAATCAAAATGTCCCGCGTTAATTAGAAACATTAAAGTTTCATTTCATTGAACGCAATAAAAAAACCATTCAAAAAGTCACAAAAATTCACATTCATCAGGTACCGGCTGTAGTTGTATCAATCATAAATTAATTGTTATAAATAATCATAATTAAATCAGTAAGCTCCAACATTCAATTCATATTATAACTGTAATTAAAATTAATCAACCAATCAATCATTGTTAGAAATTCATCAAAAAATCATTACGCTCGGTTTTCATCTCAACATGAAAACATAATCACAATTAGAAAGCTTCTATTTGACCACACATTAAAAATAAAGCAGACACTCAATAATTAACTATTTTCAGCAACTATAATTAATTAATCACTTAATTGTAATTAATAAGGAAACGTACCAAAACGTAGTTAAAATCAGTATAAAAATAAAAATTCTGGCAAATACACGGGAGTTACTTGGTTCATAGCGAAAATGTATGTACACAGCACTCACGTTTTGTCTTATGTGGCATCGATAAAGTGAACGATTAAACAACCTCAATTAAATTAAACTATTAACGAATTAAACAAAAATTAATTATCAATACAGAAAAAACACTGAAGTCAGCAATGAATTAAATTAACTCATTTACGTACAAATGTGTTTGTAAAACCCGTATAAAAAATAATAATTTTTAATTGAAGCACCTTAATTAATTAATATTTCACTGGCTGACATTAACACAATTTTTTTGGTTACATTTCAAAATTGTAATTAGAAAAGTCTTAAAGCCTCGCTGAGGGGTGGATGTTCGTGCGAGGTGGAGGCGGTGACGGCGTTTTGTAGCTTGTGGAAATAATTTTAGATGAGGTGTGACTCGAAGTCAACCTTTGACCTGGCTGGCGGAAGAGGCGGTGGTGGTGGTTGGAACTGGAATACTGAGAATTCGATTGTTACTCGAGGAGGAGGATCTCGGTCTATTTTGGGAGGTGGATATGGGGGTATGAAATGAGGTAGACATTTACCACTGCGCCTTGACTCTGGGAGCCTTTTTTTCCGCCGCGCGGAGGAAAAACAGTTGTTTCTTTTTGGAATTTGCTTTGCTTCACCCGGACTTTATTTGCTTCGAGAAAGATTTTTCTTTACTGATAAGTTCATTGTTTTGTTATGCCCCTGACCTGTCCAAGAAATACTTTTGACATACTTCAAACTCGATCATTCCTTCTGCTTTTTTCAGTTTGAGCTTGGAACTATTTCCCACTTTAGTGGAATGTATTGACAATGTATGTATCTAAATAACACCCTTTCGCCTTTCGCTGTAGAGCGTAGAGCTGCTTTTGGAGCTGGAACTTATAAAATCATAAAACAACTATAATCATTCTAATACCATTAATTAAGATTAACAAATAAATTACAAATGAACAAAAAAAAACTTACATAGTAACATTTGTTTATCAAATGCGATTGAATCTTGTTATTTAAATTTTTGTAAATTTTTATAATTTAACAATTCATCTTATTTACTTAACTAGCATATTTCAATTATAATTATCTATTTTATTCTAAGCAGACCGACAGGCAAACCGCGAACCTATTAATATTTTATGTTCTAAACAACGAAAATAAACTGGAAGACGTTTGAGTCTTACAAAAATCAACATTTTTTTGCTGGAATATAATTTTTAGTCCGTACATTTGAAATAACATATACATACATATTATGATTGGATTTTTTAAGAATCCTTTAAAGAATAGACAGTTAGTGACAGGAAAGAAGTCACTATATAAAATTTATTTAAAAAATTAATTCCAGTTTTTACTTTCTTTGGTTGTCTTAATTAGAATATTAGGATTCTCCAGTTAATTCTCTAACTTCCTTAATAGTATTAATTCAAATTGTTGAATAATGTAAGTTTGTAAATGTAGATGAGCAAAATCCTGGTTTTGCTAAACTGCTTTTTAATTCTTCAAAACAAAAATATTACGCGAGGATGAGCAACATGCAGAGAACGTGTTAAAAATCAGGATGGAAGTAAAAATAAGGTTGTGTTGTGTGGCAAAGATATGCTAAATCTGGAATAACGTGTTCGCTTTACGATGTTTACAAACAGATATAACTTGAATTACATTTTATGCGAATTTTATATATTGTTTTAATGTAATCCATAAATTGTATTTTTACCGCATAACTTCCGTTTTTCAATCTGACAATTTAATCTAACCGAAAATCTGAGACTTTTAATGACACATTTTATCGCTACCATATTTTATATAATTTTAGTCCGGACGATAAAAAAAATTTGTGGTATTGTGGGTGGCAGTGGCGTTATCACAAGAAGGTCCATTATTAAAGAGAACACGGTAAATACAAAAGTTCCGAGTAGGTAGAAAAATGTCAGGCAAATAAATATGTACGCACATTCCACGCACTCTAAATTTATTCAGGGAAGACAGCAAACTGTCTCAATTTTTTCATGACGCCCAAATAAATTTTTATCTTCAAGAGAAACATACGTCACTCATTATATTATATCGCATTCAAATATTTTTTGTATATTTAATATGACTCAAGCACCTATTTTGCAAAAAAACGTTTTTATACATTGTCTCGAAAATGATCAATGGATGTATAATCCGGTTTCTCAAGTGGTGTATTATAAAATATATCAAAATGCTTGCCACTTGCCACTTTTTTGTTTCGAGAAGACCGAAGACAAGACGAGATACCAGAGTGGCAGGGTAAGAGTCATCAGTGCGTGGGTGATCATCCTCGAAAAGATTTTTGGTGATCATAAAACGTTCATGATCATCAACATCATCAAGAGCAGCAACTACATCCACATCCACCCTCGCACAAAACGCAACCTTTTTACTTCACTTGCCTCCGGACCACATCGTCATCGTCAGCTTTCGCATCATTGCATATATTGCAATTGAAACATGTATGTAAATTTTTTGCACCATTTCATGTTTTTCTTCTTCCTACACTCTTGTCTTACGTTAGACAAAACTAACGGATGGAAATAATGGAAGAGAGGACGAAGGAGAAATATCTTCTTGGTTTTGGCTGGTTATCATCTACTATTGTTGTTCTCTACTTATCTCAACTCAACCTTCAACTCGACTTCTCCATGATCATGATATTCCAAATTTGGACGAAAGTGATTGCATTATTGTTTTCTTATTGCGTTCCTCCTTACTCATAAAAATTTAAGTAGAAAAATCCTACGGATCGGATGAGGTGATGTGAAGTGATGATGACCACATTACTTTGCTATTATATAGCTTGGCTACTTTTTTTTTTACAAAAAAAAAAGACCTTTTTTGGACACCCACTCTAAAATACGACTAGTTTTGTGTTAAAACCACGCAAAAATCTGAGGCAAGTTAATATCGTATTATATTGAGAAAATTATGTGGGTGAGTGAGTGAGCCATTCTAATGTACATAAGCACCTGCTGAGAAATTGTAGCAAAGAGTCGAATGAAAATGAACGAGTTCATTTCATTTGATTTCATTGATTGGACCAAAATCGAAGTTCAATAAAATCAAATAAATAAAAACTTTCGCTTGTTCATTCAATTCATTTTTATTTCATTTTTTTATCACATCTACATGTAGATGCCAAGATGTCATTAAAAATGAATGGGAGATAAAAAATGTTGCTCTTTTTTTATTTCATTTTTTATGACATGACACAACACATAAGAAAACTCATTTCATTTCATCTCACTTGAACACTTCAAGAGTTTGAAAGTGTTCAACTGAAGTGAGATGAAGATGAGTAAAGAAATTTGAATTTTTTTTTATTCTCAACTCACGAGCTTTGAAATGAGTTTAAGAACCTTTTTGAGTCGATGTGGATACTAAGGCCAGGATGTCCTGAAGAACAATGGGTGTGTGCTGCTGCTTCAAATCCATCCTTGAAGAAAAAAATAAGTTGCCATTAT
This sequence comes from Cyphoderus albinus, assembly GCA_021029165.1. Taxonomy (NCBI): domain Eukaryota; kingdom Metazoa; phylum Arthropoda; class Collembola; order Entomobryomorpha; family Paronellidae; genus Cyphoderus; species Cyphoderus albinus. The sequence continues at coordinate 6,952 of VYYJ01003642.1, forward strand.
ATTATTACATTTGGACAATGTCATTCTACAAAGTCTCGTTCCAATTTCATTTCCACTTAGCTTTTTCTCAAATTTCCTTTTCTAAATGATAATAATTTTGTTCTGTGACTGTGAGTGAACATGTATCTACTTGCATACATAACATGACATTATGACAAGTTCATTTTGCTCATCTCAACAAGTTGAATCAATTAGGTTGGTTTTTTTTGTCAAGAATATTTTTAAGTAGCTCAAATTCCATTGAATTTGAATTGTGAAATGCGAGCATTTTCAAAGTGAAGGACAATCCAAAACTCCTCCAGGCTTAAATTTCAACTTTGAGCAAATAAAATTCTTTCTTGACGTTCGCGAAATTTATCTTCGGAGAAAAACCCAGCGAGCAAGAAAAAAATGTACTTACAAAAAATACATATATGATCAAGTCATTGTGCATTATTGCATTTAAAAAATAATAATGCAATGCAAATCGAAAAGTGGCAGAGTGTCGGTAGGTAATAGTCGCCTCGAGCAAACTTGGCAGAGTGAGCAGAGACCAAATGCAATGCTAAATCGGTAATGTATTTAATAATAATAATGTTACGTGTTTTCTCACTCCATGAAGCCAAACAACCGAGGTCGACCAACAATGAAAATTCTAGCTAATGGAAATGCAAAAAAGTGAGCTGCGCTTGAATTTCACTCTGAAGCGGATTTGATTTGCAGAGTGCAGGTAAAGGGCAGAGTCGGCAGAGTGTTTGATATGAAGAAGCGAAAGCAAATAAAAATATTTTTATCGGTCGCTAATATAAAATGGATAGAATATGTTTATAGAGTAGAGCAAAAATGAATGATATGATAATAAATCAAGAAGAAAAAATGGAGGTGACGCTGACGCTGATAGTATAGATGATTATGAGACTTTCCATTCCGAGTAGGTAGGTACTTACATTAGCTACTGCTTAATGTCTCACTCATCATTTAAAAATCTTGTGGAAGCTTCTCTGATAAAATTATGAAACTCAGTTATCAATGGATAGTGAATCATGGAATTTGGAACATATTTCTATTCTATTTCATCGGGTTTTACGTAGATTTCCATTTACATGCTTGTATGAATATGAGCATAAGCAAACACATTTACATTGCATTATATTACGTTACATAAGTAGCTTGACGGATGGACATGGACACACTTTGTGTATTTACACAGAAAAAAACAGATCGATGCAATGCAATAACATTTTACCTTGTGTTAAGCGTGCACTTCCATTTCCATTTATCTACTCTGTAACTTCAGGTTTCCCCTTGGAACCGTGCAACAACGCCACTTAACTCACTCAAACGTGTGTAGGTGTTTGGTTCGGCTAAACTGCCGCTGCCGTGGGTTTTCTTAGAAAAAAATTCTCTCTAATAAACATGAATATGACCATGTCTAGATATACATTATATTAGAATGTCTGATATTTGAAGCCATAGCAGACTGATTTTAGTAGCAAGCGGTTTACCAGGAATGGGAGCTCAGACATCGACTTGAGCTATGCTTTCATCAAAATTTTGCATGGTTGTATGAATGTAGTGAACTGATGTATGTAAGAGTTTGTGAGTGAGTGAGAGAATATTATACAAGATTCTAGAATGTCTATCTACCACTACCAATATAATATCAAACTGAATTGAAAGCTTTTTGCTTGTGGAGCTCTGAAAACGAAAGCAAAAGCAAAATGCTCCCACAACCAAACCAAACTCACTCGTAATACTTTGATATATAAAATATATCTACCTACATTGTATCTACCAAGTATGTACATGGCTCTTACTTACTTATGTCTGGCTCACTTTTATAGCAACTTGAATTTTCACGCAGATGAGTTTCAGTAAGAGCGAGACAGTGATCGGGTGCACTTGGTAGAATCTCTCTTGTGTTGAATCATTTAAACGTGTCTGTTTCGGTTTTGTTATTTTGTGTGTGTTGTGTATTTACACAAGTTATTACAACTTATTTTTCAATTTCAAATTATAATCTTATGACTTTAGCACATATTCAAGTTTAAACAGTTTTCGCGTGCTCACATCAGAAGAAAGAGAGTCTCTATTTGTCTGTGTATTATTTACTATTATACAAATTCTGCTAAGAAAAAAATCGATTTTTTTCGTCAACCGTCTGTGACTTTGACAGTGGATTTCTCAGTGATTACGCAACAATTCCGGGATTTCCTTGGGTGCATCGGAGTAAGCCGGCTGGAAATTATCTGGTAGCTACGTGTTTGTCCGAGTTGCAACAATTTTACCTGTTTAATTAAGGTTAGTAAAATCAAATAATTGAGCAAAATGCTTAAATATTAGAATATGTATGTATTGTAGTATACCCATAAAATGATTTTCTCGCTCTTATTTCATTCAAACTATTAATAAAATCTCAATACTACAACAAACCCAATCTGTTTTAAAATAATCCTTGCCATACGCAGGTAAATAATATTTGCGGCGTCAGGCTCTAGCAGTATGCTTAGAAAGGTAGATTTTTATTACGACATCATTCACGTTGACAGAAAAAGAAAAGAAACTAACTGATGCATATTATGGACGAATTGAACGCAACAACCGCAAGTGGACAGAAGACAAGACAAGAGTAAGCGACATGTGTACATAAAAAGGTGGACGTGGATGTAGATGTAGGTATCAACAGAACAGCAACAGCATAGATTTATAGGTACTTTACTTATGTCAGTTAGGGACCAGAGCGAGGCATGGCATGGCCATTTTTGACAATAATTCAATAGAACTCTTTTAATGGGTTGTTGGAAGAAACTTCTAGAAAGTTTAACATCGACGACGAGCACAATCGCAATTAATTCTTGGGAATAGTGTTGAAGAACAGCACGAGCTGAATGGTCATGATGTATGTATTTGTTTTTTATGGGTGGATATTTTTTTCCCTGAAATATCAATTAGCTTTGGCGTGTTAAGTTTGAATGGATAATTAGTGCGAATTGGACGATTAAACATTGAGCGGATTAAACATTCACTTGCTGCATGACATGATGATATGATGCATCTTATTTAATTTTCAAGTTTAAACATGAATTATGTTTATCTAAATGGAATTCCAGTTAGCTTTCAAATCAAACTCTTTGCAAATTTCCAATTAATGCAATGCAATACAATACTAGCTCCATTTTATTTTCATTTTCATTCATGAGAAAAGATGATGTCATTCTACCAGACAACTCGTGGAACTCAAGCCCAAGTCGAAGCTCACCTTTTCGCTTTGCATCGTTGCGTTGTGTTTGTTTTATTTATTTATTTATTTTCTCGTGTTTCATCATTTTATGATGTATTGTATTGTGTGAGTGGGAAGGAAAAGATCACGAGAGCGCATCATTTACTCTTATACAATAACATCCGACTCACTAACGTAAGACTCAGGCTCGTTTCATTTTGGTTTGTTGTTATGTTATGTTACCAGTTTATCTGATTGCTATTATCCACCAAGGCAAATCACTTTTGTATGTATGTGTAGTGTATATAATTCAAACACATTCCTGTATCATTATTGTTATTAGAATGTAAACAAAAAAGGCATCATAATGGATAATTAACATTTCACTTTTATTCTTCTCCACGCTCACTCACTCGCTCATTCATTTCATTTTCATTTTCCATTTGGTGAATAGACACACGTGCACACCTTAAAATCAGAAGCTATAGTTATTAAATTACTAAAGCCATCTAAGATGAAAATTAAAAAAAAAATAAAATAAAATTTTCGTCATCGTCATCCTCTCATCTTTCATCACGGCATCGTCATCGTCATACAGTCTGCAAAAGAGCTTATCAAGAATTGTCATCGCCATCAAATCAAATAACATTTATTATTGCGTGACGTAATTTTCACAGTGAGATACATCCACACGCAGGTTTATATAAGTCTGTGTTGTTGTTGTTTATGGATAAAGACAAAGACAGTATGAGATATTATATAAATCTAAATAATATAATGTTAATCTTAATGACGAACAAAGTTGGTTCGGCCTTCATTTCCATTTTAAAATCTCATACCGACATAGAATATTGTACATGCTGTGAATTTCCGAATTAAGCGTACGGTAAAGTTGCATGTGATCATGAATTGAGTTTAGTCTTTATAGTCGTAAGAGTCGTAATCACGGAACCGTGACGAACCAGCAACATAACAACGCAGAATCATCGTCATCCTCATCATCATGATAATCACGTTTGATTTTGATTTGAAAAGGAAGTCATCATCTCGAAAAATCATTAGCTTGTATTGTAGCTGTGTCAGTCAGTCACTCGTTCGAGCTCTAAAGGTTGAAGTTGTTAATGATGATTATAATGGTTATTGCGAGATTACCTAAAACGACGTTAAGCTAAGGTCGTTAAATTAAACTGCAACTGAACTGTCGTAATGTAAAACTGCAATGATTTTATTTTAGTCGTGTTAGATTAGATACGGTATAGCTTCAATTAACGAATTCAATTAAGAAAAAGAAGATTTTTATAGAGATGCATTAAATTAATAGCTCAAGAAAATCGATGACGTAATCCGAAAGGAAAACCGAAGTTTAGAGTGAAGTTTGAGAGTGTCGAGAATTTTGCATGCTTGCTTGCATCTATGTGAGTCTAAATCTACATATACTAGACTTTGGTTTGTTGACGATCATCATGATCTCGTAACTTCCTCCTCCACGTTCGTGGTCCACATCCACATCCACCTTTTTTCTCATTCTCAAGTGCATTCAATTTTCAATTTAATTTTAGTACGTGCCAGATTCAGTATAATTTTTTACAGTGTGGCAACAACGGCAACAACTTTCATTTTTTCAAAATTTCTTCACATACACAGTTTTTCTAATACCATCGCATCATTCGATCCGTTTTGTTTCTCGATAGGGGCGCTATTTTTAGAGGTCCCCAATTTCCGAGCATTGCGTTTTCCGAGCAGTGATGTAATGTAGTGTAATGTTAATGCGATGGGATGTGATGAGTGAGTAAACAGATACGTATGTAGAATATGAAGTAAGAGACGGAAGTTCAACTGAGATATTTGGTTCGATCTGGATGTTATGTGTGCATGTATTAAAGGGAGGATTGGGGAATCCATGATGCAAAGCTAAAGCGAATAAAGTCTGAAATGGAAAGGGGAAAATCTTCAGAATTCATTTTCATTTTATTTCACTTTTTGTTAGCTGTTAGCTAGACGCGTCATTTTCCTTCCAAAAGTCAAAGAGGTGAGATTTCACCAGAGAAAGAAAGTGTGTGTTAATTAATTAGAGGGTAGTTAAAAGTTAAGTTTTTAATCGTAATTAAATTCGGTTTTTTTATATTTTCAGTGTGTCCCCACAAAATAAATTTCAAAATGGATAAGCGCATCCCAGTCAAGCTGAATGATACGTCCATCCTGGACACCGAATTCTCTTCTATTCGGGAGAGGTGATATTTTTATTTTTTAAATTTACATTTAAAATTAAATGTTTTAAAATGGTTTAAAATTAAACTGTTTTATTAAATATTAATAATCATTGTTCATTATTAAAAAAGATTCGACGCGGAGATGAGACGTATGGAGGATGAAATGAACAACTTCCGCACACAACTGCTCCAGAGACAGGATCAGTTCTTTAAAAGTAGTTCCAGGTAAAATTAAACTCAGTCAAGTGTTAATTAATTAATATTTAATTAAGAATAGGCTACATCATCTATTTACAAATCAAAGAAATTCCAGGACCAAATCCAGTTTTTAACAAAATTGGAATTTGATTTAGAAACAGGAAAATATTTTTTTTAGAAAAATACAACTAATTCTAATTTTCAAAATTAAATTCTCTAACTTGGCTACATTAAATGATAATTTATAATTAATGTAAGAAAGTTTCTTCTTACAGTGTTTTATTCACAGAAGTTAAAATCAAACTAAAACAAAAACCGTTTTTAATTGTACTTTAGTTGAATTTTAATTTACCGTGTTCTGTGAATAGAATAGAAGCTCTAAAGCTTTTTAATCATTGGTAAATAATGATAACTATTAAAAATTAAATTATAATTGAAATAATCAATTAATAAATAATGATCAACAAAATAATGAAATAATTAATTTTAACTAAGTCGAAGTAGCAAACCAAAGTTTAACGAAACCTTTCCAAATAAAGTTTCGATTCTATTTGAATCTGAATGTCATAGGTCATGACAAGACCTTTTAACTCTTTCAAGACAAGTTTATTTTCTTTAATTCTTGATTAAAAAAAGCTGCTGAGCACTGGTTGAGAAGACGCTTTCTTTTTCTTTCTGAAAACCTGAAAATTATTTCAAAGCTTTTTCAATTAATCAATCGGATATTTAATTACAATTAAAATTATAATTAAATTATTCTGTCTCCTCTGCGCTAATGATGATGCTGGTGATGAATGAAATCAAAACGTATAGCCTATTCGACACGATGACCACTGACCTCCTTCACGGTGATTCTCACAGCAGCAGCAGCTTGCTTAGACAACAACAGCCCAACTCTTTCCTCAGGTTTCCATTTAATATTCTGCATTAATTGCTTTCAATTAAAATATCTTTTGTTATCTCACTGCTCAAACCCAATTTAAATTAAATTCACTTTCAAGTTGGTCGGCAGAAAAATGACCACGCCCCCCTAATCAACCTGTTTAGTTTAATTAGGTTGATTTATTTAAGCTTTTAATCACTATAAATATTTAATGCAGCTTATCGTAGTTTATTTATTTACCATATTTAACAATCCCAAATTAACATAACCAAATTCACAATTAATTATTGAAATGTCTAATTATTTTTATGTCTGTACTTTTGAGTTGTGAATGTTTAAAATGTGTCAATTGTCGGCATTGTTGCATCCTTGTACCGTATCGTTTAGATCGTAGAGTGAAAGCGCAACAAATTATGTGCATGAATTTATTTTAATTGTATATAAACACAATTAAAAGTGATTAATTAATTAAACGTTAAATTCAATTAATTCCATTACAGCACTACCCAGTCAAGTCAAAACCAGGTGACGACTAGCGGCGGTGGTGGCGGCCCCGCCTTTGAAGGGCTGAGCTCACCCCTTATCCAGGATGACGGCGACGGCAAAACTCTCAAGCTGCGCTTTGACGTGAGCCAGTACGCGCCGGAGGAAATTGTCCTCAAGACTGTTGACAACAAACTTTTGGTATTAACCAATTACTATAATTAATGAATTAAATAACTGGAATTGATAACTACCGTAAACTTCTAATTATGGCGGGGGTTTAAAATACCCAGTCTTAATTTGAGGTTTCACGATATTTTTTTATTTATTTTACTTTTTTTATTTTGAGTAAATTATTAATTATTCAATTAAATTAATTAGGTTCATGCAAAGCACGAGGAGAAATCGGACACCAAGTCCGTCTACCGTGAATACAATCGTGAATTTTTACTTCCGACTGGAGTGAATCCAGAGCTTATCCGCTCCAGCTTATCGAAAGACGGCGTTCTCACCGTGGAGGCACCACTCCCACAGCCAGCTCTCACTGGACCGCCACAGTCTGCCATTAAACAGTAATTTTATTGCAGTTAAAATTACTCAACACATACGTGGTTATAAATCTATAATTTTAAAAGATCTGCCTGTTTATTCACATTTAAAATGAAAAATCCAAGAAAAAAATTCAATTTGATTTCATTCAATCAACTCACTGTCTCTGTCAACTGAAAACCAAAAGAAGAATTATTAATTAATTAAATACAGCTAAATACTGTGAAATGTATTTAATTGCAATTTTTTTAAAGCAGCTACGAATTATAAAGTAATTAATTAAAAATGAAAATCAACTGAATTGAATAAAATCAAAGAAAACGGAAAATCTCTGGACGTGCTCCACTCACCTCGTAAAGCTTTTCACTCTACAAGTATAATTATTTACTAATTAAATTACAATCCTTGATTTATTAATTATGGCAGCAATTTATTGTAATTACCATACCTAAATAATTTACTTTCGTTTTTGAGAGTTGATTTTAATTTACAAATACTAATCCAGTTAAAAAGGTTCAGTTGCGAAAATTGTAACTATAGCCGTGGGTATTGTAAAACCCTGATTAATTAATTACATAAATACAATTAATTATAAAAATATGCATAATTATGAAAATGAACAACTAAGAAGTCTGATAAAAAACCGAGTGGATTGATTGAAAAACCTGCCGTGGCGTGTAATTATAAGAAGAAAAGTTAATTGGAGTGCAATTAAAGGTTGTAATGTAATGTATAAAAAACTAAAAAACAAAACCACCTCAATTTGTCGCTAAAAATTACTAAATAAATGCCTTTGTAAAGTGTTTCAATTACAATTTAGAAAAAATGCACGACATTTTTTGCAAATTAAAATTAGAAAGATAGCGATAGCTCGATAGGCAACTTCTAAAATTAAAAACTTTAAAAAATGCCATATTTTAATAATTGAGTGCTATGAATCACCAAGAACCAGAACTGTCCTCAATAATAACAATAAATAATTAACCTTAATTAGAGTAAATAAATACACGAAAAATTATTCCTTCGAGATTCTCCTCAGACTTAGACCATAAAATAAAAAAAGATTTTTAAAAAATTCTAAAAAATTATTATACTATAAAACGCTTTTAAATTTAGCTGCTTCTATTTACTGAAAACTTTCTCATCTGTCAATTAAATTTAAATATTACTACAATTACAATAATTATATGTTGTGAATCTCTACGATAATTAAAATTAAACGTTTAGGTTGTGTCTTGTTATTGTGTCCACTTAAATAAAAAATATTGCCACTATTTTGCAAGAAATTCACAAAAAATGTATTCACATGCTATTAGTAGTTATAATTAAAATAATTACAGTTAACTAAATAAATAAATCTATACTCTATTAATTAATTATATTTTATCAAGTTGTGTCCACTGCTCTGCCGAATTGAATTAAGGCAATCAAGGCAAAGCCACTCATTCACTCAAATGGTTGTTACT
>VYYJ01003643.1:0-15923 GCA_021029165.1 Cyphoderus albinus
GGAGTTTAAACTTTTTATGGGGAAAGAATGAGTGCTTGAAATATAAATTCATGTGGCTCAATTTATTTGAAATAATGTAAGAATATTTTTTGTTTTATACTTTAGTGGAGATAAAGAATAAGAAAGAACTAATCTTAATAAATGGTATAAAGAAGGATTAATAACAATTAAAGTAATTGGATGTAATTGTGAGTAAATATAGTAGTAATAAAATGGTCAAAATTCTGAAAAGTTAAAAGGAAAAATGGTAACGTGAAGTGTAAAGTTTTCGGTGTAGCTTTTATATTTAAGAAGTAAGCTTAATTCAAAAAATAAGTGCAAAATTTGAAATATCAATATGTATTTATGAAAATTGGAAATTCAGTAAGGAGAGGTTTCTTTCTAAAGTATTCGCTTAACCTTCTGCATTAATTATTGATCAATAAAAACCAACCAAATGCCACTTCTTCGTGAGTAACTTCCTAGGTAGAATAAGAATATTGAATTCTGAAGAATAGAAGGGTGGTTGGTTTTTAAAGTTCTACTTATAGTAAGTGAAAGTATTGTTCAAGAATTCATTGCATCTCAATTCTGATTTCGCGTGTAAGCTAGCCTGGCCACCGGTTTCACTAACGCGGCGGCAGCACTCCATTGCTCTTATGCTATCTGTGCTGTATTCATATTTCAACTCTGATTTTCTTTCAGGAACTCAAAACACGGTAAAAACGAAGTAGTTTTGAGTGGAACGAAAATCCAGAATCTATAAGAAATGCAAAAGAAAAAAGATCAGATAGTACTTTGGAAGAAGTAATCAGAATCAGAGTGAAGTTATCATAAAGTTATGAGATGGAAGAGAAAAGGCTGATATGATTTTCTTCCCCAATCTCTATTTCCACCGCTTTTTCTTCGCATGAATGGAATACAAGGAACTCCTAAAAAGTTAGAAAAAGAAAAGAAAGCAAGACGATGTTGAAAATGATGACGATGATGATTACCTACATATTTGTTTTGGGGATAAGACTAGAGTCTGTGGCTCCGCAGTTCACGTAGTATATTTTTTGTACACTGAAGGCGGAGAATTGCTACTGTAGAATTATAAAGGTTGGAGTAGCGTGCATACGCGAGATGACATAAGTGGAGAAATAATGCCTGTACCAGCCGATTGCAGTACACCATACAGCAAACAACTAAGTAGCAACATTATCTTGTTGTAGGTGGGATTGTTCTAAATGGGAAAAATTTTGTGGAAAGTTAAAATGAATGTGGCTCGTTATTGTTGAGAGAAAAGGAATGTTACACATTTGTAGAGTTAATAGTATTTTCTAAGAAAGGGGACAAAATTGATTGTGGACACAAGAAAGACGTAAGGCGAGGCAAAATGTTAGCAGGAGAAGAATGATTTTGTTTTGTGGTAAAAATTACCGCATAAAACATTAGGAAGCCAATTTCAACAAACATGTACTTTGTTTACATGGTTGAAAAACATAAAATCAATTTCGTTTTCTTTCACAGGGTAGTGAAACCAACGTAAACGCAAAGAATCTCTTCGTTTGAAAATTTTTACGAATTGGTTCAGACATTTTATCATGATTTAAGCCTTTTCCGTTTGTCTTTCAGCTTTTCCGATAGGACTGATGCTGAATTGTGACGACAATAAAACGAGAGGATTAAATGTAAAACTCGTATGCAAGATTACCTACATAGAATTGGTAAACTGACAAAAATGTAGATTGTATGGTGCGTCTGGGTGGAGGCACTTCTATTCTAATGAATATTTGGTTTCCGCCACGCACAGGTCACAAGTCACTTTGTGATCTTGTTTCATAACTGGTTATGGTGGATATGCAAAACATTTTAATTTAGTACAACTTCACTTCTAAAAAAACTTTATCCGTTATTCATTTTAAGTTTCCTAAGTTAAGTGAAACAGTCATTAGGCCAGGAAACATTAACAGATCCAACATCCATTACAATATTCATTTCATATGCTAAATAAATTTATATCCCGCACACGACACTCCGATGGTAATGATAACCATGATAAAGGACAATTGTGCTAAAAGTTACTATGAGCATCCGTATGGATTATGAATACTCTGCTCCTTCTAGATTTACTTAAGGAAACACAAAATGTGGAATCTGCCAAACTCATATTATACATTGTGTTTGCCGTAAGTCTGTTACATCCTGCATTGCTCCAACCTGATCCAGCTCGTGCTTCATTCCGCATGAAAGTACACCTACCACAGCGTAAAAATAACTGAAGAGAGCAGTGAACAAAAGTAAAGGATAATAAGTCGACACGGAAAAGGGGAGTGAAAAAGGGAAAGAGAAATTCCAACAGTCTGGTAAAATAGCCAAAGTAAAAGTTCGCTTGCCGCTGCCACCAGCTGCTGTGCATCACTTTCCGTGTTCTCTTCACTTAGGCTACTTTCCCTTCCTTCCGTTTTGAAATAACGTTTTATGCGAAAATGTTGGATACAATTTTGAGTAGACCTATCTTCTATGCGAAATAGCGAAATGAAAGTGGGTTATCTCATGACATATAGTTTTATACGCAATTCAAACACGAGGCACTTTGGTTGAGTTTTGCTTTTGTATACTTACATTCAACTTCAGAGTGAAAAAGTGGGATTCTATTCTTTGCTACCTTTTTTGTCCTCTCCTGAGTACTCACTGTGGCCAGATATTGATCAATGCAAACTTGAAACCACAGATAAAACATTTCAGACCTTATGCCTTACTTTCACTTATTTACTTCAGTAATGTTAGTGTGCTTTCATATTAGGTTCGGTACCATTTTATTGCAGACCGATGGCTTTCACACTTTTACTTTTCTCGTCGCCGGACTACATTCTTGAGATTGACAAAGTTTATTCTTTTAATTGTGGAGAGTAAGTTTTGTCCTTACAAAAATTATTAACCTAATCATCAACAAAATGAAAATATTTTTAATATACAATATATTGAAACAATGAGTGTATACATATGTATCTGTAAGAAACCTTGCATTTTCAAATCCTAAATCAAAATCGTTGAAAATAAATTTGAACACAAAAATATAATGTAATTATATAAAAACTTGTTTACAATTTTCTGTCACTACTCAGAAGTTCTTAAAATTGTGTACGAATTTTTTACTAAGCGTCGGTTTGAGATAAGTTGTTTACGCACAGTTTTATGTGCATCAGATCATTAGAAAACAAAATTTACTCTGAGGTTTGTTTTTTTGCCACCATACTATGATGCTACTGCCTAGTTCAAGAGAAAATCAGAACTGCTCCTTTGAAAGCATCACGCACCTTCCTCCTCTACCTACTTTTTCTAACACGTTGGTGTTATCGACAGATAATAAAAGATAAAATAAAACAGTCCAAGAGAAAACTTGTGGAAAGATTTGCCATCAAAACTTTCACTCTGCTCCGTTTTCCTACAAACCAAATTATAACGTTTAGCATGTGTACAAAGTACACATTAAAAAACACTTTTTGGTTAAACTACAAGAAAAGGGTTTCTTCTTCTCCAATGCAGAGTCAGTGAAAGATAAACGTACAAAATGCCACATCTTACGCAGTAGTACAGAGAGAGAGAGAGCAGAACAAACAAAATAAAATGAAACCACTTCACTTTTCTTGTGGAGCTGGAGAATATTTTTTATAGCACGAGTCGCATTGCATCGCAATAAGGCAAACCAGGATGAAAGGAAAATTAAAACGAAAATGAAAAGGGGAGAAAGTAGCGCGCCATTAGTATTCTGTATCGCTTGTCTAAGGATACGATGATATGGCCATACTTTGTATGTAGTAATTGCGTGCAAAATTTCTAGGCAGACTGGAGAATGCCATATGCGGCATTTCTTCCAAGGCTCATCACGATCACGATGATCATTGTGATACGGGGTTTTACGGGTCTATAAACATTTACTCGACATTAATGAACCCGTTGACTCAAATGATTTCTTTCCTTTCTCGCCACGGCTACATTACCGACCGACTAATCTTTCCAGACGTTCGAAATGAAAAGTAATGCTGGATAGCGGAGCGGATCTCGAGTGGAGCAGTCTGTGCTCTTCAGATAAACCGTGTAATAGGAATAGTAATAATGAAACAATAAAAGGGAATAATAATACTAATATGGACATGTCTACAGATGACTGTAGCATACCAAAGGTTTTATTTCTGCTCCTTGTAACACCAAACACAATGCTTTTGCCGTAAAATTATTATAACAAAAAGCATACTTCTGTGAATTAAAAGCCAATAAGCTTTTGTTGTGATAGCCTCGACTTGGAAATGCCAGCACTAAGCGCACATGACCAAACACAATGCTTTTGCCGTAAAATTATTATAACAAAAAGCATACTTCTGTGAATTAAAAGCCAATAAGCTTTTGTTGTGATAGCCTCGACTTGGAAATGCCAGCAATAAGCGCACATGGTCACTGACCTTTTATGTTGAGAAAAATAGGGCCATTAGGTGAACTTAACTTTCAATTCTTCTGACAAAAGATCATTGGGAAGTTATTTGACTTTTTGACTTTCAATATTATACATAAGAACTTATCAGCGCGTGGACACGTCGTGTTCACGCCAACACAAAAATTTTACTGGTCGGTAGCATTCAATGGACTAAAAATGTCGACATTCCAAATACTGATATATATTTTGATATGAAAATATAATACACTATGGAAAAGTAGATATTTAGAAGTTCTTTCTCAACAAAATAGATGCATTGCGTATCATGATTGTGCAGATGATCAAAGGATGTATAGAATAAATGGTGGTTCAGTTCCTTAATCATTTAAGTCTACTTTTCAAAACTGAACATTTTCTATTTTTAACGGTGTATCTTTCTACGAAGTACTCAGTAGCAGGAGGGAATTTTATCTGAACAAGAATCTTTAGCATCCAGAAGCCCTCTTGAAAAGAACAATAGAGTATGATGAGATTTTTATTCAAGGAGGGATGAGACACACTCGGCGGAGCAGAGGAAACTCAAGCTTAATGCTTTATGGATTGAGGACACGGCAGAAGCACTAAGCTGAGTAAAGTACCATTAAACATTTTTTTAACAAGTAGCAGCAAAGGTATTTTATATGAATCAGGAACAAAAAGATGAATGTGGATACCTATAAATAAAACACTTCAACTTTAACCAGTCGCGTGTAAACTGAAACTCTTATATTATTATACATAAGAGCGACATTATAAAACCTAACATTTTTGTGCTTCTGTATAGGGATGATACAGAGGAGTCTACCAGTGGTTGTCATTTCATTATTTTTAAATGGCTCAGTCAGCGAAAAATATTGCGACTCAAACTGAATTGTGCTGCTGTTGCAGCTTTCTCCTTTCTCTGGTGTACTTACGATTGAAAGATACCTCTACCTTCCTTTTATATCCACATCCGTCCTTTGCTAAAAAAGGCAAAAATTTTGTGATACACAAAATGAATTGAATGGAGCATCTGCTATGTTTCAGTTTGTGTCAAATCCCTGTCGAATTGGAAAACAACTCTTGTCCTGATGACAACTTCGAAGGAAGAAAAAATTAGACTCATGTCAACATCAGCATGATTTGCAGACATACTTTTATATTTGTGTTAAATATAACTTTAGCTACCTTACTAGACCGTAATAGTGGACTATTATAATCATCAAGTTTAATAAATGACACTGAAATCTTCCCTGTGGAAATATCTCAGTTGGATATAATAGTACTGAAAGACCTCTCAATGGATGGAGCGCCTACGCATTTCCAAAGATTTACCTTCTATTTTCAATGAAAGGAGACAGGCGATGAAGAAAGCTTTTGATCTCTTTTAGTGGTTCATTAATATGTGCTCTAGCTTTATAATTCCTAATTGACTTCGCATCTCACATAAAAGATATTCAGCGTTTTCTCACGTCGACCAAACCCACGCGCTGAACAAAGCTGGAGACTAATTACAACGAATTTTCTAAATCCTATTACGAAACGGAAATGGACCACAAAAACTATTTTTGTGAAGCTCAACTAGCGAAATATAGCCTTTTGTGAGAATTAAAATTTGTTTCGTAAAGTCTCAATTTTCATCCTACTTACTTTCACTTATTAGTATTTTGGTGAGCCAACCACTCCTATTTATACTTTTTTTAATTTGCATGAAATTAATTGTTGTATGGCTTCAATTGTTACAGATTCAAATTGTGGGAAGCTGTGAAATTTTACCTGAACCAAAGAAGGTGAAAGTTACGGAAATGTCCAAAGTAAAAGCAACCCTTTCAGTTATTATTACACATACATACTTAATTTGCAATTTCAAAATCAGGATATGGCAGATATTAAAACTCGGCGCGGGTGGATTTGAACCCGAATTTATACAGAAAAGGAATCAGAGGTTTGGTGGTTATATTGATACTGTCTACTTGGACAAAAACAGTCAGACTAGACATACAATTATATACCACTTTCGCAGTCTTAATTTAAAGGTGCCATGTGGAATTTATTTCTAGTTATATCCATTAATTGTAATATTTTACGTGAGTCATGAAGCAGTTGAAGGACAAACCTTGCTTTCTTTTACGGACATTTTCCTTTACCGCTTGGTTATGATAATTTTTTTTAGTTGATATTGAATTCTCACACCTGCTAGCTGCTTTAAACTAACTTTTATCTTGCAGAGTCACGCTTCTCTTGTTCCACGCAAAAATTAAAACTAGAATTTAAGTTTTTATTGTGCTTTAGCAGCAAATTTTAGTAACTGCCATGTAGTTTTGATTAATGACCTTTTAACCCCCACAAGGAAGTATAAATATAATGAACCACTATTGTCGGTTTTCTTGTAGATACTAGTGGTAGTCTCTATAAAAGCTGTTTATGTATTTATTGTACCGCATTATCTTAATCTTCTTTTACTTCACATCACCGCGCCGTATCCCACGCTTGATCAGATCATTCTTAATTTATGTTTGTGTGCATGTAATTTTGCTACGCTGCTGTGCCATAAGACAAGGAATGCTGAATTTTTCATAGTGTTTTATAATAAAATTATGTATGCAAATCACTAAAGCAGAATCACGTATTCATCTTTACTATTTATAACGAGTCTTCTCTGCTAGACTTTTTCTGCATTATTAAACTCGGTGCAATAATAACCACAAGATTCTTGGAAAGTAAACCAAGAAATTTGAACATAAAAATTTATTTTACGGTGTTGTATGTATCAGGAATAGCGTGGTATCAGGACTCAGTTTGGACCACCCAAGATGATACCTGTTTCTTTATGTGTCTAAACA
Source organism: Cyphoderus albinus (assembly GCA_021029165.1). Lineage (NCBI taxonomy): Eukaryota > Metazoa > Arthropoda > Collembola > Entomobryomorpha > Paronellidae > Cyphoderus > Cyphoderus albinus. The sequence continues at coordinate 7,258 of VYYJ01003643.1, forward strand.
CTGAGTGAGTGAGTGAAGATGCGAGAAGGAGGTGTGGAAGGAGGTAGAGCGACAACATAAGCTTAGCCAAATCTACACAACAACTGCAAACGTTATTTGGACTCATATCTGGCTTGATATAGTGTAAAACTCATAGCTGACTCTGTGTCTATGTCTAAGTCAACAATGCTGTTCTGATTCTGATGAAAAAATTGCTGATCTCTGGAGATAAATAAAAGGCGATACCATTGAAAACACTCATACACTACGTTCCATTCACCTCGAAACGCTGAGCTCTTGTTCGTACATTTTATCGTAGAAAGAGAAAACGGAAACTGAGAAATGGAACCATATTAGAATTGCGATGAAAAATGTAATGTGCCTCTTCGTTCTCACATGTAAGAGTAAGAATATTTGTTCATATACGGTAAGTTTTCCAATAACAGAAAGCGTTATTATATTAAAATAAAAATGAGAATTTACAGTTAGAAACACGTACTTGTATTTGCGAGTTTATGGAATTCTCCTGCTTTTATGCATATATATCAGAAAGATTTTGAATTGAAAAAATTGTCTTCTCACACGTCCGTAATATTATGACAACTAAACAACAAAAGGTACATTGTGCTTTGGCACAGACATTTGTAAGAGTTTTGAAGAAAACAACAAAAAAGAATTCAACTTAAGTATACAAGAAATAGTTTAAAGAAAGGAAGGCCCAGACAAATAGAAAAGAAAAAAAGAAAATCAGAAAAGGAGAAAGGGAAAATTATATTACAAGGCTTGTTTCAGGCACAATAAAACTCCTATTGTCACATGTGATGCTGATGATCAAGCAAAAAGGAAAAGTAAACTGAACGCTTTAACTTCAAACCTTGCGTTAGTTTTCTTTCAGGAGAGAAAAGTGTTTTCTTTTCGTTTGCGTTCATTCGTGGCATGTTCAACATGAGCATCCATCTCCAAACTAACTAAACTGGAAAGCGACGAAAAGAAGAATAAAATGGTTGGATGGTGGATGTCATAAAATTTTCTTTCACGACAAAGAAAAACAGATTAAAGGACTGTGGGATGGATGTCGAGATTACTCTACTCACTCAGGGCGATAGCGATAACTTTGTACGTGTAGACCATTTCTTATCATAAACCGGCCCACATACGAAGAGAAGTCGAAGCGAAGAAAGAAATTACTTTTCATATTACATTTCTCAGAGACCTTTCTTTGTCATAGACGTCACTGTGCTGTGTGACCAATGAACGTAAGGATGTATAATAATGGCACAGTATGGTCTTTTTTATGTTATATCTTATTTCATTCTATTAGATTATTTTCAGATGGTGCATTTCATTCAAGCATTTAAGATACGGACACCAAATCCTTTCTCTTATGTTCTGTATGTAAACGTTGGAAATAATAAATAGTGGGAACGCTGTATAAGGCATATGATCACAGCTCACCTAAAAACGCCAGCTGGAAATGAACGATGTTGCATTGGCTGAAACGCAGTTGGAGGACAGAGTCCACCTCCACCGGGACCTCCATTGGTGCCATTATTTTGCATGGTGCCACTGGTCCCAGGAGAATATCCCCTGTGACCTGAGAATTGTCTACTGGTGAGTAAATGTCGTTTAGGGAACATCTGATGAGAAGGAAGTTCGCCATAGTCAAAAGATGAGTTGTTTCCTTTATTACTTCTTCCGCCACCTCCCCCGACTCCATTTTCACCTCCAAAACGTATGCCTCTTTGTGGACTTCTTGATCTCAGAAGGTTACTCGTAAGATGGGATTTGTTAGTGGGTCGCCTGAAATTGTCTCCAAATGTTTCAGGATAACCCCAGTCTCCGGTCCCGACTGTGCCCACAGTGCCACCGGCCATAATACCGTAGGGACTCTCGCAAGGGATCAAGGGTCCATTTTTCTTGTTTTCTTGAAGCATAATTTGTGATGCCGGTGGGTGTCGTTGGAGGTTTATGGGAGAGGCTGTGGCAGAGACAATGTTTGATGCCTGTAAGTGACCTCCAGGTAAAAGACCACGACGTGGTGATGGCACCGCCATAAATCCAGAGGTATCAACGTTCTGTGGGAAAATCGTTTCATCATTGATTGCATGCTTCTGTCTCACAAGTCTCTCTCTCCGGCTCCGCTTTGTGTTATGAGTATGATGAGTGTGAGAGGGTGAGTCGGCTGAAGACTGCAGTTGGGAATGACTGTGATGATGCTGACTGTGATGGTGGCTTGTGTGGTGGGAGTGAGAGGAGTGTTTCGGGGCACCACTACGCCCATGGTGGTGAGAAGAATGCATCATAGATGAAGAACCGTGACTATGACTATTTCCAAAATTAGAATGACCAGCGGATGTACTTGCCAAGTAATTAATTGGAGGCGGGGGCGGGGGTGGAATAAGCAACAAATTTCTGGTGCTTCCCGAAGAATTGTTATTTTCACCGTCGAAACTCAGACTTTCCCTGCCGCTATCTGCCCACGAGGTTCTAGAAGGAGGGCCACCGCCGTTGTTTCCAACCGATAAGCCAACCGGGCCGAGAAAGTCAGACACGGAAAATAATTGTTCGGCAGAGTTACCTGAATTGGATGTGTTTAGGTTTGTTGCACTGTGGCTATGTTGACCATGAACATAACCTTGGTGCAAAAGGTGATGATTGCCAGTGCCGCTACTATGGTGGTGATGTTGCTGTGGCTGTTGTTGGTGATGACTATGATGGTGGCTATGATGGCTACTACGTGAGTGATGATGGCCGCTGCTATGATTATCACTGCTGCTATGATTATTATTATTATTTAAATTATTGGTGCCGTGCCCCGAGGAGGATTTATTATGACTATGAGAACTCTGGCGATGATGAGACTGTCCTGAGGTACCGGAAGTATTTGATGTAACTTGCCGTTGTGTTACTTGCACCACCTCCAGAGCCTGAGCCACCTGATGGTGGATAATTACTGTCTCCACTGCCTCCACTCGCTAATAGAATTTCGAGCGTCTCTAATTCTCCCTGTGTTGCGGGCACATTTTCATAGAGTTTTGCTTCTCTTGATAAGAGTTGCGATGAAACTGTGAAGCACTCTGCTTGTTGGTGTTGAGGTGGTGGAGGCGGAAGTGGGATTTGGGGAGGCGGAGGGTGATTATGGGAATGTGAGTGACTCTTTAAATTACCTTGATGAATGCCCACAATGGAGGATTTTGGGTTATGGTGACTACTGTGAGAATGACTGTGGTGATGGCCACTTTGACCACCGCTAGTACCACCTCCACTTTTACTGCCACTCCCACCTCGACTATGGCGTTCACGATGCACTTGAGGCTGTTGATGTTGCTGTTGTTGTTCAAGTAGATACTGGTGATATTGCTCCAGCAAACTATTATGAGAATGACCAGAGGCAGTACCTCCAACACCAACGTCTCTGTCTCTTTCCTGGCTATTATTATTACTGCTACTGTTACCACGCTCTTTCTTTCGTCTTGGACTAGCAACGGGACTAAAATCGCTTAAAGGAGAGGGCATTTCGTCTTCTTGCGTCCATGTGGCAGAGTCCTTGTATTTGGTTTTCTCCGGTCTTAAGAGTAGTTCTGTGACAGCTGCGTCAAAATCTAATTGACAGTCCAGATTCTCATTTGGCTCATCATACTCATCAAGAAATTCTTCCTCCTCGTCCACATCAACAACATCCTCGGTTATTGTCTCTTCACCTTCACTAGTCGAAGGATGTTCAGTTTTACTTTCACTCAGGGATTGCTCTATAACAGGAAGCAAGTCTGTACTCTTATTATTACCTTTGTTAGTAGCTGCTGCTGCTGCTGTAGCCACAACCGTAGCTTCATTACCTTTACCACCATTATTTTCCCTCGCGTCCTTAACCTCAGCACTGCCACCGCCACTTTCACCACCTCCGGCTATAACTTTATCTTTAGAAGATACTTGACTTTCGTTTCGTACCTTATCATTACCATTTCCACCGTCCTTACCGACGCCGGATGTACCAGCGCCGCTGGACTTTGTTCCACTTTTTTTATTACTCGTATCTTTTGCGCATTGATCGTCTATTCCCACTGTTGCAACCGCTTCCTGCTTACTCGGTTTAACACTTCTGTTTTTCATAGAGCCACCACGACTACTTCCACCTGCACCGGAAGTGTTTGATAAGCTTAATCCCAGTGCCTTTAAGGAATTCGTAAATGAGCCATCCTGAGTATAAAATGCCAACTTGGAAGAATGAAATCCTTCACCTTCACCAATTCGACTGTCACTACAAACTCGATGAACAACGACTCTTTGTGGAATATTACAACTATCCAAATCAGTCTTACTTTTGCTACCTTCTCCGCCCACTCCGGATTTGTCTCCTCTGCCTTTTCCAATCCCACTGCTATTTTTGTGTCTTTCAGACTCCGAGATATCGGGATTTGACCCACTGATATTTATTGTAGCGTGGGAGATAAAGAGGCTAGGAAAGCCCTCTTTCTCTTTTCCACTTGACTCACCACTATTTTTCGAGCTTGGGCCAGGTCTTGGGTTACCAGTAGTACGAGAGCCACCACCGCCAGCATTATGACCACCACTGCCATTTTTATTCTTAGTTTTCGTCTCACCTTGTTTATCTGTCGTTGTAGTTCCACTGTTTTTAGTATTTTTAGTACTACTACCTTTGGAACACTTTGATTCCTCACCTTTGTCACTACCACCTTTTTTGTCTCCACCTGGCCCAGCAGTGCCAACACTATCTCCACTCGAATTCAAACCTGCACCTGCATCACCTTCTTTCTTTTCAGTCAATGTTTTACTATCCTTTTCTTGTACTTCTTCTTGTGACCGTTTCTCCATAATTTGATGTCAATCCATCCTTCTCCTTCCTTTTCGCAATGGAAATGATATTTTTCTTGTTGATTTGATGACAGACAGGTAAAGGGAAGAGGATGAATATATTAACCTCGTTTCTTCATTTCCCTACGAGTCCACAAATGCGTTTTTCTCTTTCTCTTTTGTTGTGTGTCTGCACATGATAACCACTCGACTCTGCTCACTACAATTCAGTGAAGAAATGTGCGTATGTGTGCAAAACTAAAAAACAAAGCAATGATGCCACTGACTGCTGCCACCAAAAACCTACATATGCGCTGCGCTTCGTTGTAAATTTCTCTTTTTTCTCTTTCAATATGAAAATGTGCTTTCCTTTGCTTTTCCCTTGCCAAGCAAAAAATATTCGCAGCTTGTTGGTTTCTGTTGAGCACTGTGTGAATTCATTCTAAGTCGATTTGGTACTGAACCACTGAAAGAAAATAAACGAAAACGAGTGTCTGCTACTCAACGGGACTCACACGAAGAGAACGACGCTTCACCGGATTGAGTCGGCACGGCACTCCGCACATCATCATGATACATATAAATGAAACACGGAGAAAGTTCCTCGCTCCATCCAGAACTGTAGGAATGGTGCATACATGCAAGCTACATACAATCATTCATATGGATAGCGAACCAACAACCACCACCAAGGAAAGAGGAGAAAGGAAAGAAATCTTTGCTTAAATTCTATATCTAATAATACAGAAGTTACAGAATGCTTCAAAAATTCTACGTTGTAGTTTATGATAGACCAGAAAGTGACTTTCTCCCTGAAACAGCAGTGAGATGAAATGGAATGAAGCACTTAGGAATATCCATGAGTCTATGCTCAACTCAGCTCAGCTCAGCCTCCACTTCACTTTTCTCCATTCTGCACTCAACCAACTTTTTCCAAAGAAAGTAGGCAAACGACTCTGGTCGTCCTCTTTATCGCCGCTACCTCAGCTCAGCATCCCAATCCCTACCGTGCACTTTTTCCTTCTAAATGGGAGCAATGAAACGGCAGAAAAGAAGAGCAGAAGATCGTTTCAAAAAAATAAGTATGTCGTTTTCATACGGTTTACCTCGCTTCCAAATGGAAACGGTGCTGCGGAGTACGGAGCAGACAGAGAGCACCACACACGATGCTTTCTAGCTATTCCTTCACATTTTGAACGGAATAACACAACACAGCAAAAGAGTAAACGCGATGAGACTGTCGATGATGACGATGATGATAAGCGTGATGCAGCCTCTCTCTATTCTCTGCCTCACTTGCGTCGAAAACTTGCTATCAGCAATACAAAGGAAAGTGGGAAAGGAGAAAGTGAAGAATAAAGCAGCGGAGACAAAATGTTCCAGTTCTCTCCCTCTCAGTGTGTTTGTGTTTGTGCTTTCTTATCATAAGACGTACGAAATAAGTGCAGAGAGAGGATGGGAATAGCGATGGAGGAAACAAGTGGAAGTCATCGGACCTTGTCGCCTAATTTCTTAAAACTTCGTCGGCATCTATCGGTTACATTATGGGACAAAAGAAACTATGTAGAAAGAAACAATTCCGTCGTTTCGTTTCGTGTCTTCGCTCATTTTATCTTGGGCTTAAATTTTACCGTCTTAACTTTGTCTTAGTCTCCGCTCTTGATTTATAAGTGTAATAATAAATTTGTATACATTTATTTGCTGATTGGATCAGCTTAAGACGATAAACCTCAGTTATCGTTATTAAGTAATATTATTATGATACGCCGTACTCCAGTACACAATGTAATATTTTATTCTCGCCACTTGCGTTATTTGCGACCACTGCAATAGATGTAATCGAAAGAAAGAACGGAACAGAGACACAAATAAATTTATATATATAGTATATAAGTAAATATGAAAATAGAACTAAAGCTGAAATATTCATTTTTTATCATAAAATTATTCAGGAGAAAGGGTGAATGTTGAATATACCATTTTAATGAAGTGTCTGTGTGACAGGGACGGAGTAATAATAATAATCATGCTAATGCAAAAGCAGGCCTTTTTGAAAATATAAATCTTCTTTTTGTTTGATCGATATTTCCCTACTTTCATCTTTTATGTCTTTTGTGTTTGTAACGAATGGTTTATAATGCTTTCACCTTAACAAGCATATAGGGAGGGAGATGCACCTTTCCTCTTTATTTATCTAGATTCTAGATAAGCGATGTTTTGGTTGCGGTTATATTATTAAGTACTACAGCACGCACTTCACTCGAACTTCTTACGTTACACTTGACTCAGCGCAGTGTTTTATAAAATTTTATTTCATGTCTGCTTAAATTTGTCTACGATGAAAATTTTTCAATGAAAATGTTGATTGCAGAAATATAAACGAGCAACTTCTACGTACTTCTATGCAGTATTCAATATTTTCATTTATTCTTGGGGAGAAAACAATTCTTTTGTGTAAGTATACTTATTTCCGTCATTCATTTCCTGTGTGGACACAAAAAAACCAATTGAGTCAGCAAGTACAGGACTAGAAACAATGATTATATCCAATAATACAGGCAGTAAGTACGTATAAAAAATACTCCATCCTTACATTTGTACTGTTATAGTTTTGCAATTTCTTTCTACTTCCGCTCAATCGTGCACAGGATGAAAATTGATGAGTCAAAATGCGGTTTTAGCTTGATAAAGTATTTTATTGACATTGACACAAGAAGTATGGAAGTAAAACGAATAAATGAAATAGAGAGAGAAAGAAAGATTTATGAGAATCGGTTCATGGGGCATTGCGATCCTTCTGATCAGGTAAAGCCTCTGCTGAAAAGCAGCGGTGGAGCAACAAGAGTACCCACAGCACAGTTAAGCTGTATGTGGGAATTATGTCCTTGAACTCTATAAATAACCGAAGTCCTCTCTTTCAACTCCTCTCTTCGGTTCCTTTCAATTTCCGCTGTTGTAATAATGTTTAACTGAAGAATTTTCACTTTTATTTCAGCTATTTTCCAACTTCTACTAAACATTTTGATAATATTTAACACCACTATTATCTGTATAATGGGAATTCAAGTTGAAGGTTAACGCAAATGAAATGAGCAGAGTAAATGCGTACATCAAAATGGGTGACATTATTCTTATTTGCTTTAGTACAAGCTTTCATAATACTGCCTCGAGGTGAAAACATTTTTACGCAGCTTCTTTGGTCCTGAATTTTCTTTGATATTCAAAGAATATTTAATTCAAGGTAGGTATAAGGAGCCCATATTTCAGTAAGATGCTAGCTACATTTTTGTCGTTTAGTGCCACACAAAAGGCATGTTCAGGTTTTGTTGGTTTACCACAAAAAGAAAAATATTTTATTCGGTAAGTTGCACTGAATGGAACCAATAATATTTCATTGTGTGTAAAAGTGTCAGGTGTTTCAGCAGCTATAGGCAGGTATGTAATCTTACCACAATATCTGATATCATATAAAGTAAAATCACATAAGTTACACACAAACATGTTAAAATAAAGCCAAATGTTTTCAGTCATTCTATTGGTCAACCCTTTTTATGTACACGTAAGCCGATATATCATCAGTATTATACAAATACACTTTATTCCATAATATTCAACTTTTGCGTGGTTTATTTTCATTGTTCATGTTCAAATTGATGTTGAATCAATTTGAATTATTCATGTCAATCTCGCGAAAAGCAAAATGGCGCGACATAAAGAAGAATGATAATGGAGGTTGACAAAATGGAAGTGTCAATAAAATATGCCCCTTTCTTCCTCTTCGAACTAACTCGAAGTCATAGTTTTTGTACGTATGAAGAAATAAATGTTCCGATAAAACCATACACCGAGCCTGAAAATTGTTTATGGAATGACGT
>VYYJ01003644.1:0-15921 GCA_021029165.1 Cyphoderus albinus
TGTAGATAATTGGCATTCAGTATTCAGTAGTATTTTATGTTGTATGAGAATAATGTAAGATTTCTCACTACAGAATACTTTTCTCTGAACGTTGAGTGTCATCAGTAACAAACGGGTTATCTTCAGGTATATGAATGATTGAAAACGTGAAAAGTTGTAATAAAATAAAAGTTTCATGTTTCCCCATTGTTATAAAGTTACTTAGATAATATTTAGTTTTCGAACAGCATTTCATAAGAATGTTAAAATGTTATGGAATAATCGTTGTCCACAAAACTATCACCGTTTGCAACGTTAGCTTCGACCCGCTGTCAAATAAAGTCTAGAGATTATCAATTCGATGTTTTATAACTAGTTTAAAAATGCATTTGAGGTATTAGAAGATTTGCGTCTGCCAAACAAACACAGAAACATATCGAAAGGCATAGAATTATAAAGCCTTTCGTAACATTATTATTAGCGTAGATCTTGCTGCTAAGCTTCCCGTTGATTTTGATGAATGTACCAGAGACTTGTTCTGGAGGTTTAGAAAGAGGAACTACGACGCAGTTAGTTTGGAGGAACGAGTATTATTATTCTCTCGCAGCAGCAGTGCAAAGGAAGCATTGTGACTGTGAAGAAAGTAAAGTTATGTGATAGGATAAAGGGACGCAATTTTTCACTCCAGCACCCACGAATGTCATGAGTATTTATTTTCTTTTTTAATTGCTTCTCTCATTTCTACTTGAGATAATCTACAATCTACACCTAACTTAAAAATAGATGGTTGAGTGAAAATGTTATGCTTGCATAATACAAATTGCATTTTACTTCTAATTGTAAAATAATTTTAATCTCCAATTGGTGAAAAGATCAATGAAAAGATGCCGTATTAAAGTTTTCTTCGATAACAGATTTTGCCCCTTTTTGTAAATTATTGGTGAATTGCATTTACTTATAGATTTGAATGTAAGCTGATGGTTTCAATTGCACTTTTAAAATGGAAAGGCACGATTAGGTCATTATTCCCCTTCTTTTTTATTTCGGTTTGAATTTGTTATACGGAGCGTTCAGAAAAGTGCACCCTCCTCTTTTATCAGAAAAGCCACAATTTGTCAGCAACACCATTGACAGATATGGATCGCTTCGTTTGAAGGAGACATTCACCCTCCTTTTTTCAACAGTTCACTTCGCATTAGGCAGATTGACGGAGTAGCTTTTTTACCAGGAGAAGTGGTGAATTGAGAAACTTCGTCTTGGCTTCTTGAGTATAAAGGGAAGGAATATGCAACAGAAACATAGGAAATTTCCATGTCGCATTTTCTCCTTTTGGAGGTCGGATGGATCAGAGAAAAATGTATCCAAAGTTGTACCTTTTCTTTGCACTGAGTTTAGTTTGTTTGTGTACGATTTTTTCTGTTTATTTAAAGGATGCAACAGAAAGTATTCCAAGCGAAACTGCACTTATGCTCTGCAGTTCAGTTGAGTTCACTACTTGAGCCACAAATGAAACATTTATTCTTGTATCTACTTAAGCATGTTATAAACGAAATTTTTTCCGTTTATTTTCTCGCGTGAGCCCATTCATTTAACCCCTTTCACATCATTATTGGTTTGAACTTCTAGTATCAATATCAGAACATCAGAAAGTGTTCAAGTTTTAGGGTGAAACATTTTCTTCTTCTTTCTGACGGGGTTACTCCAATTTGATGAATTGCTTGGTTTCATTATTTTGAAAACTGAAAATTAATGAGTTTCTCTCTCTCTCTTTCCCTTTCTGGTGAGTAATGATAAGAAAAACTGAGAAACTGGAAATAAACTCACAATTGTGTTGGAGTAACCTGTACCTAAAATACTTTTTAACTTCAAATCCTCAAATCTCACAATTAGCAAAATCGTTATTATTTTTTGAATCTATTAGTAAAATCCACTTTCATTCCAGAAATCACACGAGGTGAGCCTTGGAAATGCAACAAAGATAAATCAATATGGATGTTGCGAACAAAATCAATAGGTCATAAGATATATTCTTCTTCATTATAATAAAAGTAAGTAAAAGCCAAAATGATTTTACAGTTGAATCAAAACTTTAGATTATTTAAATTAAATTGGGTAACAAAAATGTCTGATAGATGATATGGGCCTTGCTTAGACTTTTAATAATAAAACATAAATGTTTTCAGTGTAGTTCAGCGTAGCTAATTTATTCCGTGTAAACTGAAACTGTAGTACCATAATACTGTTACATTGTATTCTGAACTGCATTACATTCAATTCGATTTGATGGAAAACTGGTTTAAAACTTTGTTCACTTCATAATGTTGTCCCATATACAAGGGTTACAAAAATATTTCAATGTTAAGGGGTTGTTTTAAAAGAGCTGACGAGATTACAAAATATTCACCCAGTTCAGGTTTGGTACAAAAAGTAATTATTAAGGAAAGCACAAGCAATTTTTGCTCTAAAAGCACAGTTAATTTTTAATGCAAACTCGAGACTTATGTACCTTTGGGATTTTATAGTTTTTAAACGATTTTAGTGACTTTCCACTTTTCAAGGCAGGTACTTACTGCAAAAATGCTTCCTGTGAATGTGAGTCTTTGCTCATTTGAATTTGTATAACTCTTCATTAGTGATTCAAACGTGCTTGCTGAGAACTATCTTATGTGCATTTATTCTGTGAGCGATAGAGATGCTAACAAACAAGAACGACAAATTGAAAGTAAAACTTTTTCAGATTACATATTCTTTTAGCTATACATGTGAAAGATTTAAAACCAACAGTCTGGTCTGCTTGTTACGTATAAGCATGTTTGTTATGTATAAGCTGGCAATTTCCATTTAACTTTTTAGCTTATTAACAAAATGAAAGGACGAAAGTGCTAATTCTCTTTTGGAATTCTACAGGAAGCTTTTATATCTGCATGTTTATCTGTAAATGTGAGGTCCATTGTATGAAAAATCATGTAAGTAAAAGTAGTGCTTTGTGGTAAACCTGATGTCGCGTTTATGCATGTAGTTGGACAGTCCTTTCGTTTTTGTACTGCGGTAAGATAACATCAAAATTCGTGATAAATTCGCTCCATTGATCCATCAATACCAGATTAATTCTTTTGAGAGAAAGAAATTTCCCTATTTAGTCAAATTAATTTTTACTTGTGTTAGGCTTCAGTTATTTGTTTATAACAGGGATTGCAAAAACGGTCTTTCCATATGCATTCTTTCTGGTCTAATAACTTCATGAGTCACCTTTCTATTAAATGAAGACAACGATACTCTTCTGCAATCGAATTGACTCTCACTTGTGATAAAGTTTATGGAATGAACTTGGGTTCTTTGGTGTTACGACACGATAAAAGATGATTGGTACTGAAATATATTCAACTAATGAAATACACGAATTTTTTGATTGGTTCTACTACTTGGACTAATGTCACTTCCGTGATCTTTTCAGGCGTAACTCTCTCAAATGCGTGTGTTAAGCCCTTTGAAAAGCACAAATAATTGCATTAATGAAGTCACATGCTATCTGAGGGAGTGTTTCTCCCAAAGGACAAAATTTTCCTTTAAGTTAGTAAGTTTTAAAGAATTCAGTAATAAATTTATTCAAAGAGAACAATAAGAGTTTGAGAAGTTGTGTGTTCATTACCACGCAAAACTAAAAGGGAGACACCTACTCGTTCTGAATATAAATTTTGCACATTCTGTGAAATCCTACTCAATGTTCGTAATCAGTAACTCGGTTCAGATAAAGACAAGAGCGAGCAAGCAGATTCTGCTTTTCCTCGTCTCACTTCAATTGCGTCTCTACTTCCTCCAAAGATAAAGAGGCAGAGACAGGTAAGAGTGAGATATCAAGACTAATCCTTACTGATTGGCCTGAGCAGATTCGCATGCAAACTAACTAACAAACAAACGTGTAATGCAACATCACTGCATGTGTTTGACGTTACACGCAGGCTATCAAATGGCAGAGACAGTGTGATGTCAGAGATGTGAATGTTTTTGGGAACGTAATATCTGTAAGTAAAAATATAATGCTACGAAAAAGTTTGTAAACAAAATAAGATACAATCCGTGAAGCGTAAGATAATATGACACAAGGTATGATACGAAATGATGAGATTTTAAAAATACGAGTTGATCCAGTTCACAGTTGTCATAAAAATACAGACTAGTTCATGTCACCTAACGTGATCGTGATCCGCTTCCACTTGAATGACATATTTTTCTCTCTATGTCAGTTACAGATTGTGTTCTATAAAATCACAATAATCTTGAAGGAAAGTCGATATTATTATTCTGCGTAGGTAGTATTTGAGATGCTTTCTCTGAGGAACATCAACATATTATGTCACACAGACAAGGGTACTATTTTGTAAGGTTTGTTTGTGCAACTCGACCAAAATTATGGCTCGCACGACTTTTCTTTTGGCCTTAGAAAGCGATTCATAAGATGAACTCAACTCATGTTTCCAAATCAGAGTTCTATATGCATACTTTGCCCATGTTCTCAAGGTAGGTTGCCAGATTAGTTTTCCAACATACTAGCAATGATGCATTTGCTTAACGAAAGTGTGAGAAAGGTGTCGATACGAGGTGAAAGCCCATCATGACACGATTTTCCTTTCCATCATTCAAATATTGCTTACAAAAGGAGTAACTTGAATCAGATAAGCAAGGGATTACATTTTGTTTTTAGTTTCATTTCATCTTGCCAATTTCAATTTCCTATTATACTCATTATTAACTATGTATGCGGAGTCTTAGCCTGCAATGATTGAGTGGGTATGAATTTTCCTCATCAGTTGCCGACTATTTCCTCTTTCATGGGTTTGTGTAAACAAGCCACCGTCAATCCATTCTCACAAATTAAGCTTTGCAGTGGCACAGAGCAAATTTGTGCACGTGTCGTTTTCAGTGGGGTTCTCAGTATTATATGTGAAAAGGTATCTGTTATTTTCTTGTTGTTTTCCTCAGTGATTCAAATGGTGTTTCATGTTTCTTTTAGCTCTGAAATCTGTATAACACTAAAATACAATGGGACCAGACAGGATGGCGAATAATTTAAAGTTTTCTTTCAAATCCCAGTTTCGTTTATCTGGAACAAGCTTTTCTTTCGCCAAGTTGCTGATTATGCTTTTTCAACAATCTCACTTTAATCAGTTGCAGTAGTTACAAGTACATTTGTAATCGAAAGGAGTCTCACTGTCCTTTCTTTCTCAAATACTTATCTTGAAGCCTTGAACAGATTTGTAGAGGCCACTAGGGGTAAAGCAATGATTGAATGATTGGTGATATTACTTTGATTCATTTGCTCTGATTTCATTTTAAGGCTGCTGACTAAAAATCGTACAAGCTTCAGATTAGATGTATAAGGGTAAAACTTATACAGACATGGTTAATATCTTACAGTGTAGCAAGCTTCTAGAGAACAACCCCTTTCCTTTGAACGATGAAACGTACAAAAGTTTCCACTCCTAACATTTTTCCTTTGCTGTCGATGTCCATCGACTAAATGATACGACATTTATGTTAAGATAAGATGAAAGCTGCAGGATTGGGAAAAAAGACATAATGCTTTTACTTTGCTATTATCACCTTCTTATCGCGTCCCAATACGTGTTCATTTCAACATTTTCTATTTTGTCTGCTACTCTATTTTATAATTTCTTATGGACCAACTGGCCTAGTCTTGAAATTGCAAGTATTACTGCGTTATGCATGATATTCCAGTGCAACGAGAATGGGTCGGCTTTATTTTGCGGTTTACTCCCGCAGTGATCTGTTGAGTACAATTGGAACGTACCAAGTCTCATAAATATTTCGATTATCTGCAAGTAGGAATGAATTTGACAATTCGAATTGCATTATCATAAATGGCCTTAAATTCACTATCCTCCAGTAGAGCATATCAACTGAAACTGTGTTTGTCCTAGGTCACTTGCATAAATTATATGGTCATTGAAAGAGCTAAGCCCCAATTCCTTACGCACATATATTTATAGCAAAGAATGAAATGGGATGATCATAGGTAGGATCGCATTAACCTTTGCCTTATTTCCTTTTCGCATTTTCACAAGTAGAGGAAAGAAGCTTGGAAAAGCCTTCGAGACAAAATTGCACTTTACAAAAGCCTAAACTGTAAGAATATCTTTGAGGAAGACATAAAGGAAATAAACCGTAGTTCCTTCTCCGGTCGGAAATTTTGTTTTGCCGTCGGGGAAAAATTCACCCTCTCACTTGCTAAAGTGTATACACCTTTCGTAATATTTGCTGATTGGCTGAATACTGTAAAAAGTTGGTTGTTCACAAGAGTTGCTGGTCCAAGAAATGGTGCTAGAGGATAGAAATAATCTACGTATTGGCAAAGAAGGGAATAAAAAAGTTCGCGTTCTTCGGAAACGGAATGAGAAGATATCTCAATTTACCGATATGTGTATTCTTTTGAAAGGAAAAAGACCGGCTTCCTCAGATATATTTGTTCCTTCTAGTATTTTTGAACTCATCTTGCAGAAGCATCTGTGGTGAAGAAGTAGCAGCAGAAGAGCATCAGATCAGATAGCAGGAAAGGCAATAAGTACGAAAAGGTAAAAAGGAGAAATTCTTTAGCTTTTACACACACTTGGCAGGCGAAGAGTCTGTCAGACAAGTTGGACAAGGAAGAAAAGTAAGAAGCGTCTATCCTGTTCTGCCGACAAAATCCTAAATACTTATATTATAGATTGCAGTGAAAGTACTACGTTCCCAGGCTGAGCTTCGTGAAAATGGAAGCTTTCTCTTTTAGTCATCTACAAACTGTGTATTCGATTTCGACGTCTCTTCCCTTCCCACTCCTTTCAGTCTTTGTACATTTCTCTGATCTGGCTGTTCGTTTGATGCCTCCCCAAGAAAAGGATTGTAGTTTGAGATACGAGTTGGAATAATACGATACCAATCCTATCATTCCGTCTCCTCGAGCTTGTAATTTTTCCCCTTTGCCTATCACAATCTCACTTTTCCCTATACTTTTTTTCTAGTATCTTTCATCGCTACTACCCAGTCGGCAAAAATTAGTTTTATTAGGATATAAATATAGATTTAAAATAATAATTTTTGGCGTTTGAACTTTTCCTTCAATGATACCTATTTTAATTTTAAAATTATTATTAACTAACATTTGTCATGTAATACATATCAGATTTATAACGGACTCATAAATTTGGCCAATCTATTCCAAACTGAGTTAAGTTATAGTTAATTAAGACACATAATAATTCACCGACAATTGAAATAAGATCTTATTATTCGCGAGGAATACAATTCAATTTAGTATGGTTTGTATAATTAATTTGCATAACAAATCAAAACAAGTGATTGAAATAATTATACTGTTATTGAAATATTATAAAATTTTACTCAACTTATACTCACGTATTGATCAATATAATTCAACAAATTGATTGATGGAGTTTCTAAAAGCATTTACCTTTTATTTCTACGTTGTCTACAAATGTGTGAATCTTCAAAAGACTAGACTGCCGCGATCCGTTCCGATACATTTCTTAAATCTTATATTCAGTTACATGCCGCTTACTGTTCTTTATTTTTAAACCCTCAGGCTTCAGACTGAAACATTACACGAATAATTGGATGGTTTCGAATTAAAAAGAAAACTATCTTTTTCTATACGAATATAAGAGAAAGTAAATTTACTAGAATGTTGAAAGAGAAAGCGGACCTGGGGAGGGTGCCAAGCAAATCTTTTCCTCTGGTTATAAAATTCAAGTGAAAAGTTTCTGCTGACGCCGTGGCTAAAAACTTTTGGAATGAAACAACATCGAGTGAAATAGCAGACGGCCTGAAGCAAATCACTCAAAAGCGGAAGTATAGAGCAAGTAGTTTATTTCATACTTATATCAACCAGTTTACTTTTTTCAAGCATGCAACTAACTGCAAAAATGCTGTATCTACTTAAAGCTTGTCCCTTTGTCTTTTCCTGTTAAATTTTTTAAACCGGAATAGTAATCAGCAGGCTATTATGTATTTTACTTGTAAAAACGTTGTTAGCAAACATTTACAGATTACAGTTTGTAGCCTCCTGTGAAACCTCTGGGTTTACTAATTATTTAGAGAGACAGAGGAACTCTTTTGAACTTGTGCTCACACTCCCTCGAAGCATACATGTGCGTGCTTCTACAACAGCTAATATTAATATTTTATGAATTGTTGTTAAATATTTATCTACAGCCTCAATGTTTTCCAGATACTTGCACATAATAAGCTATTAGCGATCACTGGAAATGATGAAGATGAAACGCTACACCGTTAAAAACAATTAACATTTTCAGCTAGTGCACAAACTTGTTAAAACATTTTCTGTCAAAGTGCAAGGTACAAGAGTGTCTCATCAGTCATTCAAGCTGCGAAAAAGTTTGGTGGTTAGTATTTAATCGCCAATCCCCTCTTTCCTGGTTGTACCAAACGTGTAAGATTTGTAAAAGTATAGGAAGGAAGGAAACAATCCGCTTTCCTCTTCCGTACACCAAAACAGAGTTGCCACAACTGAGTTTTAATAATTCTTGTACTTTATAAACAAAAGAAAAAATTGAATTGTCTTCTTATAACTTGTTAACACAGTCCTTGCGTTTTGCGTTATTATTTGTATCTAGAATTAATGAGATGATAGGACTTAATGTGCATTACTTAAACTTAAAGTTTCGTTGGACCTAGACTTCATGATCTGCCGACAAAGAGTTGTACGACTGTTGCATAAAAGTAGGTAGATGAGGTTGAAATGAAATGCCTCAACCTCAAACTAAGCCTGCTTAACGTAAAGTTGGTCTATTAAAATTTTAACACTGGTTGTTGTTGCTCCAACGAATATTTCCAAACCCTTCAGTGTTTTGTCCGCTTGAGAGCAACTTTCTCGGCAAGTCAACACGAGCCACGGAAGTAATTTTGATACCGGGAGATTTACACAGAAACGGCTGACTACTAATTTAAAGGATAACATGAAAAAATTGTTGCGCCTTTGGAATAACTTGCTAGTGCCAGTATAAAACTTTTTTTCTGTATTCTACTCAATACAACACATCCTTTCCAGGGGATTTTTTGTTACAACAAAACGATAACATTATTCTGGAGTTGGTTTGTTGCAATACCCCAGCTAACTCTTACCTAAAATGACTGATAGGTTGTTTTCATCTCCAAGTAAAAGAGAATTCATAATGCAAAATGCAAACATGGGTTGGGCAAAAATACTTTTGTTTTATTTATCTGTCCGTTTTCCACTTATCATTTAATAGTAAATTAGATGGATCCAGTATCCAGTATGCAGTATATATCTTACTCATGTCACAACCTGACATGCTGCCTTGACTGGCTGACGTACCGCTTATAAAAAGCAAGACAGAAAATGGCAGTCGCCACAAGGAAAAAGTCAGTTAGCAAGTTCTCCAACCATGCAATTTTTATTACTTTCAGAGAAAAAGGCAACGAGCTTATTTGCTACAACCACTGCTCCAAAAGATATCATTTTCTACGTTCCTTCTTCGTTGCAATGTTGCGCTCAATTTCCTTTTTCCTACATCCTTCTTTATTACTTTTGTGTATGCAAGTAACAAAAGCATAATCATATATCACTGACTGAGTCGAATGTATGTAAGCAAATGTTCTGAGACTATTTATATTTGCACGAAATATTATATTATGATATGAGAGTGTATAAGCATGCCTGAAATACGTCTTGCATTGAATGGAGCAGTTTTTACGCAGATTTGATGTGAAGCTCGGCTCCAAAACTGGGGAAGGGAAGTATGAAGGCGACTTTAGAGCAAGTGGGGAGAATCTTGAGCCAAGATCTTAATCCTAATTCGATTCCGGTCTTAAAAAGACCACTTCTCTGTTTGTATGGCGGAAGGTTCGAGATGCAGCCCACTTTGCATGGACTTGTCCATTTGTGAAGTGAAGAATGTAAGTTTTCTCCTACACACACTTGACATTGCCTAATCCCAGCGGGGAATGGTGAGTGCCCAGTTTGGGCTTCAATGAAACAGGGACGTGTAACAAAACTTAAAAATGCTATAAGTTTACACACATGTTTCTCTTAACTTTTTTCTTGTTGGAGTGAAAGTTGTAAGGACGAGTGAGTGCATTTCTCCACTTGTTTTTTACTTAGTTTACTTTACTTTTATTCCAGTTTCCCCAAATTACGTTCTTTCTCACATGACATGTTATGTTGTACTCGTAGAGAATCATTTTCTTGACTAGTCTCTCTCAAGCACCAATCCCATTTTTGAAAACAAGTTGGTTCCCCCCGCTTGCTGCGATGGATGATATGATAAATAACAACACATCAACAGCAAAAAAGAAGTGTGACATACATGAAAGTAATCTCAGAAGAAGGACTTGTTGTTTCATCATCTATATCCTTGTCCCGTTCTCGCGTGGGTGAAAACTGACATTTTTACTAGTCACTGGAAATATAAGGGAGGGCAGAATACACAACACAATTTGAAATATTTGGTACTTTCTTTGAAAAGGCAAATCATTTTTCGGAGACATAAAATTTTCTCTTTGCTTTTCATTGCTGTTCATGTCGTCATTTTTTACGTTGGTTTTGTGAAATTTGATAGGATTGGTCACTAACTGAATGATTTGTTTTACTCAACATGTACAACCACCTCCTTGCACCGCTATGAATTAAGAACTAGGCACAAGTAATATTTTAAATAATCAGCCTCACACGCTAGTTGAAATATAATAGGATTCGCATGTGTGAATTTGCCAGAATATTTTAGCAATATACTATGTACCTACAAAGACTGGCAAAAATTTTATGATTATATGCAACAATAAATAAAAATTATGTAGGTAAATGGGAAAGGGAGTGCATATCGACGCGGGCTGCTCAACCGACAACCATATTTCCAATCTCTTTATCATCTTCCTCCCTTTCATATCCCATTCGATTATACTGTTAAGCGCAGACATATTTCGTGTACCTGTTCACTTTGTCGGAAAAGGCGTAGAGTGAAATCTTTCTTTGACAGAACGTAAAATAAGGTCGGCTCGCAGCAAAGGGAATGTAATAATAATAACAACGTATTACGTATCATACATAAGATTTTTCCAGTTTCTCCCCTTTTCTACTACATCTTCTGCACGACTACCTACTTTAAATGTTCAAATTCTGAATGTCGACATGATCAGTTTTACTACTACCGCCACCGAACTGTCTGTGCACACATGTTACTTTACAAAAAAGTACAAATTTACCCAATGGAGTAAGCAGGTCTGCAGTCAGTGGGACTCTACTGTTTCATTTCGTATATAACGCTTTTTTGACTTTGTACATGTCTCCACGCTTTTCCCTGAAAGAGTTTTGATTGAAAAGATTGGATGAATGAAGGAAAGGATTTGCTCGGTGCAACAGCGCGTACGCTTGTTCTACGGCTTAAAAGACTATAATAATATAACGAGCTACTGAATTTCTGGGGTAATGTTCAATCGGGCCTTGTGCAATGAATGGTTGGATTTTGCAAAGGATAGATACGTGATCCCTCAACTAGACTAGTTACCTCCCATCTAAGCTTTTTTCTGAATGTCTGAATTGCCTTATTGACACTTAATTCACTTGTGAGACTACAGGCATATGCTCAGACGAGACTAATATTTTTAACTGTCAGAGTCAACACACTAAGATGAGCTTATCTTTTTCTTTTTACAAAATTGGAAGGTTCAAAGAACTGAGAAAGACATGGCTTTAGAAAAGTGTGCAAACTGCAAATTGTTTCTACTCTGAGAAAGTTAAAGTACTAGCCGCGAGAAAAAAAGTATCCATTACGTAGATCTGAGTCATCCGTCAATAGAATGTGTTCCACAATTCGCCCGAAGCTATTAGATCCTCTTTTGTTTCAATTCAACCTTCATAATATTACAGTTTATTTCGCAGTATTATTTCGTCATAATGTCTCTTTCAGGTTGAATCACTATAAAATAAACGTAAATGCCAGGAAATGATGCACCATTTCATTTTGATCAAATACACTGAACACTGTGAGACATTACATAACATAAATGTAGAGAAACTGACAAAGATTCTTCATACTTTGCAGTTACCCAATGCCACTGAGCCCGAGTGAAATAATTTTTATTTGCTCAGCTGTGACAATAAGGGTTACTGATTTTTACAGATGAGAAAATATGCGAAAACATAAAAACCATTTATATTCGACAAACTATGCACAAACCTCATGGGTAGGTTTCGGGATGAACCTGCCATTATTTTTAGGAGAAAGATTATAACGTTTCTGAAGTCTTATTTAAGGATTATTTCATTTTTCTTGAGAATTACAAATCCTTAAGTTTATAACATAATAATATGGATAACAAAACGCAAAAAGAATCTCTTCTATTTGTAGAAATAAGTAGACGCATCTCATATAATCAACTCGCTGGCTGATATTACTGCCGCAGTGAGTCTTTCTGCTTAGAAGTCAAATTCAGTGCAGAGATTTGATGGAAATAACGACACCCAACTTGACTGTATGTACAATTGTACCATTGTTAGAGAAACCATCGTAAACAACAAAAGAGAAAAATATAATGGCACGAGGACGAATGGCTTAGAAAGTGTCCGCTTGTCTTCGCTCACTCACTTTCTCTCCTTCTATCCATTGCAACAAACTTTTTGACCAACATTGCTTCACTCTCTTCTGGTGACTGTCTTTTTATTTTGACTAAGTGAATTGGCCTCAGGCCTTTACGACTATTTGTTCTTCTGGACAATGAGAGTTCAGAACTGTAGTACATAATAAGCAAATGGAGTCTTACTAACTCCGAACGACAACTCACTCTCCCGTTACAATATTTTCTTTCTGAAAATGCGAAAAGAAAAAAATGACTTTTCCAGGGCAAACACCGCCAATACCAGCAGTGTATTACGAAAGGATTTGAATCTAAACCATCTTATTTTGTGGAGCAAGAGAAATAAAGCCAGAAAGTTTAACTTTCACTTTTTCTCGAGAATTCTTTCTGTGCTATTTATTAGAGGAGCAGATGACTGTGTAAGTGCATACATACATTTCCATATTTTGGCGAGTCGGCTTGTTGTTGGTGAGCCTCCTCGAGTTTTTCCTTATATCCTTTTCCTTTAACATTACTGCATCTTCGGGGGATGAAGAAGACACAAGAGCTCAGAAGACAAAAAATCCGTTCTGTCCAGTCCAGAAAATCTCGGCTGATTTTTATACTCCCTTTTCCAGTCCTTCATACATGTGCAAAAGAAGTGGGCTTTCACTTTTTCCTAACAATATACTCTGCTGACAACTTTTATTATTATATGATATGTTATGATGATGGTGATGGTGATAAAGGGGGTATAGCGGAGTGGTACATGTGTAAAAGAAGGTGCAATCCTTGTACAGACTGGAAATGATAACTGACGGTGTGGGATATCTTAAAATCTTCTTGGGAAGGAGGAGTTCATCCTTAATGTAGTCTTCGTTCTTATTCCTACCAAGATTCAAGAAGTAAAAATAATGTATGAAGTAGTAGCGATTGCCTCCTTTCAATGATTTACTGTTCACCGCCGCTATTAAACCAAATGCAGTTGTGTCCTTCCCTCCTTCATAAAATATATATTACGTTGGAGGAGAGTCAAACAAAATATTAACTTTCATCCTTCACTAAAATGTGCGTTTTGAACTAAATAATATACTCGTACTGGCGGCGTATTAAAAGTATCTAGCCGCTTACCAGCAACGTCAGCCACATGCACAAGTAAAGAAGCATTACTACATAACAATTGATAATATATTAGATATTATTTTGCTGGCGAAAGAAAATCTTATCGCACCATCTTTCTCCATTTTCTTTTTTCCTCTTATTATTGAGCAATAGTACGTTGAATGCTGTTCTTTTGATTACTTTGCTAATAGAGTTGTGTAAAGAAAATAACAGCAAACAACGATTCCCGTTGACAATCTTCCCAGCGACGTACCAAAGGAAGTAGGCTAGATGAACGATAAGCAGTTTATTAAGTAAAATTAGATTCAACTTGTAGAAGCAAAAAGCGGTCGTTTTTGCAAAAGAAATTGCTAGACTGCAAATGAGATTTTGTGATTAACTTTGCTAACTGCGGATGTGACCGACTGTGAGACTGATTGCAAGAGAATCTACAGAGGCATTCTATTTAGTACAGCTTCCTTTAATCAGTCATTTAATTACTTGCTTCTTTGTGGTAACAACAATGTGTATCAATTAAAATTCCAAGTTCACCTTGTTGTAGTTAGCCTTTTCCTTGAAGTCAAATATTTTTTATTGATTTCTGCAAGCGTGAACAAGTCCGAGATTTTTAAAAAAGCTATATGGTTTAGTTTTTACATATGTGACCTGCTTGGGAGGTAGGCGAACTGAACTGAAAATATTTTATAATGGTCCATTGCGCTTGGAACTCAATAAAATATCATTTCAACTTTTATATGAATCAATGCAGGATTATTTGGGGCGTATACAACCTGTCTATTAAAATTAGCTATTGTACCGTTTGTGATAATGAAGGAAACTCAGAAAAATTACTTTACTGGAGGGAATTGAAATCAGTGACCTTTAAGATGATAAAAATCCCCAATGGGGTAGTAGCAAAGTTCAATGCATTTTGTTGATAACCCTGTTTTACTCATCCATTTTGATTTAATTAACTTCCCACTCAAATGCAGAAGTGCATAAATATTGTTAAAAATGATATTATACTTACCTATAGTATTAGAAAACAATATATGTGTATGACATGGGCACAATTACCGTAGGGAAACTTTCATTTCTGTAACTCAAGTTAAAGCACAAGAGATAACTCAATTTTACGAAGAAACTATTGAAAAAGTATTAAGTGAATAACTTACGGAAGACTGAATGATATGTGATGAAGTATAATATTGAACATGATTCGCCAAATGAGAATGACATGTAATGTGTACGGCATGGACTAGCTTGTTTATAAAGGGAGAGAAAATCTGAAGGTATATATTGCGGAGGAGAATTACATCCAGTCAATTTACCCAAAATCATAAAAATAATCATCTTCTAAAAGAGTCAAGATTATTGGAACATGGTGAAAGTAAAGAGCAAGACATACGTAACTTCCATTACAAAAGAAAGCTCCACTTGTACCTTTCCACTACGATTAGTTCATAAAAATAAAGTGAAGATGCAAGCGCAAAAGTAAGAAAAGTCTCTTACATCAACGCATAAACACATCGTATTCGTAATAGAACAAAATCCATGGTTGTAGTTGCATGCCTATGTAATATTCAATTTCGAGCGGAATGAAAATCACGCGTAAGATATCTTCAGTTTTACATGTGAGCATGCAATACGCCGAAAACGCGTATCAGTATGAAGTTTTTTTGTAGGATCAAAGAGAAATCGAATACCGCTCTACGCGGCGCAGTGGTTGCATTGAATGTTGTTTTCTCTATTCTTTTAAAACATGTTTTAGTTTTGCTTCACCAATCAGACCTAAACATTTCATCACCCACAAATTCCACATTTACCTTATCATATGAAATAATGTGTGTTTCTCGGTTGTCCTTTCTCTTTAAAGCCTGGAGAAACAGAATGGGAGAGCTTGCTTCAACAAACTAAAAAAACATTGGGAAAGTCGCAAAATCACATCATATCAACAGGAACATGCTTGGCTAATCCTGTTCCTTGTTTTTCGTCATAATAATGCATACATATGTATTTATTGGTTCAGAATCATACGTAAAAACGTGGTTTTCTTGGCTATTTATTCTGTTGCATGTTTAGTAATCCATAAAATATACAGCATTCAATTTGCAATTCATATTATCCCCAGAACTATAACGTTGAACTCGTTCAACAAAAAACACATGTATGGGAGTTCGCAGGGTTGGGGTAGGGCAAAGGGACCCCGATTAATTTTTTTGACAAAATGAC
>VYYJ01003645.1:0-15915 GCA_021029165.1 Cyphoderus albinus
ATGCATGTTCAAAAATAACCGTCATGTGTTACCTGATCTTGATATATTCACCGCAATGAAACTCTACCAAAATCACCAATTAATATGGAGGGGGACTGTACGTAGTGTAAATGCCTATAAATAGTGCAAAATATCATTATATCAGAGTTTGGATGTTTTTGTGGTTTTATAAAGGAGTACACAAGTCGACAGGCAGAAAGTGAAATGGTATAATATGAATGGCTCGAATAGATGTATTACATGTACGTATGAGAGAAACTTGTACAACTCACAAGTAAAAAATGGCTGAATGAACGGGATAAATTCTTTACTTCTTTTGGACTCTCATCTCTTTCCATTTTTCTCTCTCTCTTTCTCTTGATCCCATTTTTCCTCTCTGTTGAGCACATTACTTGAGAAAAGATACCCCTGGAAAAACACATCCTCCTGCTGCAGTGGTGCATGAGTTTCATATGACTTTCTTATAGCGCTGCGAATGTGAATACCTCAATTCTTGTATTAAGAAGTAAGTAAATAAGTGTGATACAGTAAAAACCTGTAGGAAGGGAAAAAGTACGCGGATTACTGTAACTTTTTTCTCAAAAAGTGTAGTGCTCACCTTCCCATGAAATTTTGGCGATATATCGTTATCGTATCTTGGCAGCTTTTCCCGCTGCTATGCTGAGAAAAGAGTCAGTGCAGTTTTAAAAAATGAGCAGGAATTTTCATTTGATATCATCTTTGCTTCACAAATACATTCCTACTACTCAACAAAAAGAAAGGCAATACAAAACTTTTTTCTTTTTTCCTCCATCAGGTATTATTGAAATATTCAAAAAGGAAAAAGTCAGGCAGGATAAAAATGAAATACATTTTTTCCTCGCTTTTCAACCTGTTAACAAAAACGAACTTGTTTGGTACTTTTTGGCATTGGTTAAGAAAAGCGGATACAAATAAATATGTAGACGAAATGACTTTTCTCTGTGAAAAAGAGTTTATTTCACATCGCCACGTATCAATTGTACAACAATGGCTCACATTTATTCCTATATCCTTCCTCCTCTCTGTGAACGAACATCCGTTCAATTGTGTCCCTAATCGGACTTTCTATTATTGTCCAGTATTAAAGGTCGGCTTACGTTCAATTTACGGTTTAAGTCGAAAAATCTCACTCACAAAACCTTCACAATTTTTTGGGGATTTTTTATCTTTTCCTTTCGTTCATTCGATAGTAATCCAAGTTATAGTACATAGAACTGAATCCAACCACAGGAATGAAAATGAAAGACCCTCAATTTTTTGTCTCCCTTTTTTCGTTTCTTTTCTCTTCTCAAATCTTTTGTCTTGTCTCGTTCTCTTTCCCTTTTCCTTCTTTTTCCTTTCTTTTTCCAATTTTCACTCAGGACGTCACTGTACCAATGTCCAATTTTTTCCCTTTAAAAATAAAAAAACTTTTTCTCTCTCCTTGTCCATGTCGATGCAATGATGATGGGATGGTTAGCTTAGCAAATGGGAAAAATGAAATAAAGTCCAGACCAAGACCAGAAGATATGTACTTTTCTTCATGTCTGTCTGCCAGAAGAAAGTTGAAACGACCACATGCCAACGTTTGCATTTATACGTTTAAAAAACGAAATTGGAGAACCAAGTGGCATCAGCATCACAGTGTTTACGCGGGTAGAAAATACATTTTTTGTCTCCCTATTTTTATATAGTGTCCACACTGATATGATAACCCCTCCAGTGAAAAAAATACCTATTATTTATAGTATGTGTCTACCCGTTTTGTCTTTGTGATTGGTTGAACAAAACTGGTGGAATACAAGACAAGTCGACTGAAGAAGACGAGTCAAGTTAACCAAACCAAACGAAACGAAAATGAGAGGATATTTCCTCTTCAATTCCCTTTCTTTTTTCAAAGCCGTTGGAAAATTGACTTATCTTGGGTCTCCATAAAACTGTTCAAAAAGCTAAACTTATATATACATATATTCATTCATAAACGCATAGTCAAATGATTGCCTGTCTGAGTAAGAAATAAAACTGCATTTACTCTACAAGTTCATACTAAAGTTCCATTTCTACATGCGACAAGGCTCACCATAATTTTTCAACCATGCACCACTGCACCAAATAAATACGCCAAGTTAACTAATGTATATTACATTGCATTTCAATACGCGCTCAAACTTCCTTCATATTGTAAAAAATAAATTTTTCATTTTTCTACAAGACAAGCAAAGGATAAGATAAAAGGGAAATGAGAAAAAGTCTACGGAAATAGTGGACTCTTGTAGAAAAACATATCCGCACCAGCATCAGACTTATTTTCTCCATGGATTAAAATAATGTATCCAATTCAATAAAAACGCAAGAACATTATCTGGAAAAATTGTAAGTCTCCGCTTAACGAAAAAAGACAGCTTCAATCTGTTTTATGTGAAAAAGTCAATTTTTTCATGACGAAACAAAAAAGGAGTTAAAACCACAGAAAATTACACACATACGTAGAGAAACTCGTTGAGTATAGTTATACTCATCATCATCATCCATGAGTCATTTTTCGCAAGAATGAATAATAGAAGACTCCAAGACTGTTTTACAATACAGATTACCGTTGAAGAGCTATCAAACGATTTTCCACAGATAGATGCACACACAGCGCACATACATTGAAAAATAACGTACAAAAATTATCTAACCCAAGAAAATATTCTGCGGCAATCATCCATAAATACGGCTGCTTCTGGTTTTAGTGATAGTTTTTACGAAGGAGAGAAAATTTTCTTTTCAAATCAAGCAAAGGAAACTGGCTGGCGTTCCTTGAAAAGACTATCTCCAGTCTTCTGTCTTCTTGTTATTGCAAGACCACACCACAGACGATCAAACCAGACGAGGAAAAAATTCAATTTATAACCCGTCTCTTATTCCACTTCCTTTTCCTTGACTGTTCCTTGTGTGAACATGCATGCATGAAATGCAGACATATTATAGAAATTTTATTCAGATGAGCAGATGAAAATCTCTTGATAAAGAAATGAGCTGGTCGGTTCGCTGTTTTCTAGAAAGAAGAGAAAAAAGGGAAACTGGAATAAAAATTGTATGAATATAATAGCCATCAATACATAAGCTGACTATCTATTTGACAGGAATGGTTATGAAGACCATTTTCACCTCCGTCCCGTTTTTTTTTCTCTACATCAATTTCCTTCCCACACATAAAAATGTGTGTTTTTGCATATCTCCCTATCTAACTTTCTTACTTTGGAGTGAATCCTTGCGTTTACCAGTCTATCGTTCATTTAATTTTTTTTCCAATTTTCTTTCCCTTTTTTCTAAAAAATAATAATACTTTTGAATGCAGTACAACATGCATCAACGAACCAACTATGTACAAGTTTTTCTCATTCATTCCCGTTTGCTTTCACTTTCATCCAGTATCTGTCGTCTTTATACCACCTCCGCAAATTCAATCCATTCTATTCTAATTCATTCAAAACTATGATGACGAGAGTGACGGTATGAAGAATAAGAAATACCTATCCAATTCCTGTTCAATAGGAATTTCTTTTTTAAAGCAATGTTGTAATGGCAAAAGGCACATTCTTAGATACCTAATATAATTTAACAGACATTGACATGTCTTGCATGGGGTAAAAATTCATTTCGCCTTCAAATGCATAATAAATTCACATTTAAGCATCCATTTTCTATTCAGCACCAGCACCAGCGCATTTTAAAACGCATTACGAAAAGAAGATGAACGAACAGAGACAAGTGAACCTGTGTAACATGACAGAACTAGAACTAATGTAATGCAGGTGCTTCAAGTTTCAGCGTACCCCGTGACTGGGTACACCAGGGAGGAAATCGACATTACACTACTCCACACAAATGTCGAAATGATAAAACGGATCGAACTAGGTCATCTATCTTGGAGCAGACCGCACATGTACCACAAGAGAAGACAGAAAGAAAAGAATTACACCGAGAGAAGAACACTTGATGTCAAACACTTTCACATTCCATTCAGAACACTGAGCACAAAAACACGAGAAACCCAAGCAAAAAATATGGATCTTACCTACTTTCTTCCTGTCGGTTTGGAAAAGGAAATATCTCGCCGGAGTTGTGCTTGAAGATTTAGAAGAAAAAGAAAAGGTCTGGTAGGTGTCTTCTTAAATAGTAATACATTTTCATGCTGGTACATATGTGTCATTGGAGCACAAACAGCCTCATACGCATTGCTCCAATAAATATATCGCGTCTCTTCCTCTCTGGGCGCGACACAAGATTTTCGCAATCTATACCCATCTACAGCATACGTGCAATACCTAAATAAATTTTGTGCACGACGAATCGAAAAACTGCAAATGTATGTTGTGACAATGAATGGAAGTAAAACAGGAGACGAGCTGAATACCCAATTTTGTGGAGGACAGAACAAGAATCCGGAGGAAATGGAAGGTTTTTGCCATTGATATTACTTACCGAAAAAGTTCTTGCCGAATGGGAATTGAAATTCGCAGTTGGCCACCATCACCATCACCATGATCTTTTCTTTCGGAATTCGTCCGCACAACAACAAACAACAGCAGTCACCGGGGAAAATAAGTATTTTCGACGAGATGATGATCAGGATGATGTTGATATATACTCGAGGCACATTGACAGCATACTTAAGTACCAGTGTTGTTTTTCTTGTATTGTCTGTATGAGTGTGACCAATTTATTGAGTTAGATAAGTTGCTGCCAGTTTTACTTTCTCCCTTCTCCAGAGCAGAGGAGAAAGTCGCCAAAAATTCTTGCACAAACCCTAATTCATCACAGCCAAAAGCCTCGCGCCGCCTTATTATTTTACTTTAGTTGGATTTCCCAGTCCAGAGAATGCCGACGGAATTCAATAAGTATTAATAAGTATTAGCAGAGAGCCAACTATAACACAACCAGACAAAATGGAATGGAAATATTTCTTGGTCAATGGTCATAATTCTTTTACGAAATGCCTTGTATTGCAGTTTAGCAATAACAAAAGCTTCATCCATAACATAACATAACATAACATAAGAAGGCTAGGCAGATTGCTCCGGAAGTATGTGTGATTTTGTTGACCTGTCCTTGTTCCTCCTACTGCTACTTCGTTTTCAATGGTAAAAAATCTGCAAGTGCGCATTTTACAATAAGAATGCAGTAGTGACAATAAGAAAACTAAAATTTATAATCTCCAAATAAAAATTCTGGTGCATAAAGCAATTTGGTAGCAAGCAGGCATTGGTCGGTCTACAAAATCTGGTGATGGGTGATGTCTTTTGTTAACTCGGTGTAGCACCGCTTGGGGTTTATTATTTTGTGTGCATTCACTGGTTTGCATCACATCACATTACATTACAGTAGAATGCAGCTAGTCACCACCATACCAGACTACGCCATTCGGACAGTTGAGAGCGTTTTTACTTACACTTGAACCAGACTCATCTGAATTTCAAATTTTTTTCTCTTCTTATTTTATTCTCATTTCTTTTCTGCTTGAACAAACAAATTTTAGTGCTGAAGCAGAAAATTCTCTTGACAAGTCCTCCAGCAGGAGCAGGATGTGCATATGTAAAAAGTGAGAGGGACTACAGCAATAATGTGTCCCGGCTACTTCTTCTTGTCTGCTCGTTTCCCGTTCGATAATAATAATAATAATACTAGATTTCCAGTTCCCAAGCTGCTCACACATACATACACACAAAACATCCTTGTTTGGTTTCTGGGTGGGTGTATGTATATACTTACGAGTTGTATGCAGGTCCACCGACATGAACTTCAGTTAGGAAATAAATTCATTTCCAGATTGGCGAGCCGAAAACAGAAAATGTTGCTGCCTTTGATATCCAAGTCCTGTTTGGTGTAGTAGCCAAACACTGTCTCTTTTAGAATATACCACCCACATCGTATCTGTGTGCATATGCCCTTTCCCTTCAAGTAGAAGAAAGAGTTGCGGATGTAAAGTAGATACTATAGTTCCATTCCACAGATCGTAGATTCTTAAAGTGTGTTCTAGAATCAGACGAAGGAAGAGTCTTTGCTAGCAAGCTTATCGTCGTTTTCTGGTTTTCGCATGAGAAAAAGTGAAACATTCGCGTAAGACTGGGCAAGAGAAAGTGAAAGAAAGCGAAAGCCCCAGAATCTCCCGAAGAAGAGACGCGTATTATGAACTTAGATAAGATAGTAGACTTATGTCGCCAGCAACCCTTTCTGTCACCTCACGTTCGCAAATACTTTCACTTCCACATTTCCATTTAAATATACCATACGAAGTACTTTCACCGCATTTTCATAAATAAACCTCATCTCCATTAAAAATACTCATTGTTTATTCTCGCCCACTTCTCCAGGATGTACGCGTATCTATCTGTAAACAAAAGTATAAACAAAAAGGGTATCATATTTCCATTAATTTATTTTTCTTTTTGCACACGTTGAAAAAAGTCTAGCGAGAGTCTTCTTGTTTACACTGCGATGTCGCTCTTTGTAACTGTAAGTGTGACGTTGAGGAAGGAGGAGTTTATCATAATAATGATCAACGTGGAGGAGGCATGTGTTATCATATAACGATTTTCTTTTCATAAGGAGAGAGAAGGAAGGAAAGCAAAGAAAACGCAGTGCAAAATCTTTTTCTCATTTTCGACAAACACATACACACATGCATATTTCAATGTTTTTCGTCCGCACGTTTCTCCTTACCCAGCACAAATTAGCACCAGCAACATTTACAGAGTAGCAAGATGAAAAGATGAAGAGGGCCAAGCGCCCAGCCCTTCAGAAATTACAACTTTTTTCATCACAACACAACATCCGAGTATAGAATATCAGCACTGTTGTCATCGGAGGCACCAGAGCACACCGACAAAGACAATACAATATTACATCACACTCCTGTAGACTTATTATTTTCCTGACTTGAAATTAAAACCACCATGATAAATTGCTCTTATGCCAAGTTAGAGCAACAGCAATGTGGTTATGATGGTGGTGATGACAATGATGATGATGATAGCGATGATATGATACAGTAGAAGAAGTGAAAAAGTTTCGCGGAAAATTGTTCAGTGAAGCTGGAACATGACTCGTATTTCAATATTTCTTTTCTTTCACGTGTTAAAGACACGCGCTCAAAGTTCACTGTTGAGTTGAGTGTCTTAAAATTATGTGCCTTACTCGGTCTTGGTATGTACGTATAACATTTTTCTTTCTCTAGATAGAAAGATTTTGATGCAGGACTCAAAATTTGGTGTGCTTTCTCTTCTCTTACATTCTTTCTCGTAGCACTTGTACGATGAAAAGAAATTGTGTCCTTCTTATCGCGAAACAATAGAATGTTTTCACATCTACTACATTAAAGCCACATGCAATCACATAAATCTTTATTGTTCGACACAAATTCCTTAAAATTCTTTACAAGCATTATTTTCATTTCAGTTCAGATTCTCTTATACATATGACATGTACAAATTGTACATTGTACATATACATTTTATAAGTTTTTAGTATTCTAGTAAAGTAACGTAGCTGTAACATTAAAATAGTTCACTTTACAAAGTCGATTTTATTACATATTTGTTTGTGCCTTGTGCAACACACCCATTTTTATTATTTCGCTTGTTACGTTCTAATAAAATTGTACTCTTTTCACCACTTCAGAGCTCCAAGATAATCATCATAACACACATATACTAATATTTCTTTCTTTGGAATGAATAAGTGGTTTCAATAGAGGAGACCAAGAATATTTATATTTATTTTATATACATGTTATAAGCAAAAGAAAGTGCAAAATGGTGTGGTGTGCGGCGGGCGTGTGTGCACTACAGAAAGCTCGAAAATAGCACGGTTGAATGCTTCTGCCTCCAGAGGAACAAGTTGAGATGTGGTGTGCGGCTAGGCTAGAGAGTGATGAAATAGTAGAAAATCATCATCATCGCCATCATTCTCAACGGCACCGCCGCCACCATTCACCAGTTTCATACTTTGCTTCCTTCCTCTTTCCTTTCTTTTCCTCTACTACACAGAAGAAAATTGTGATACTGGCAATTGGCTGCTGGCTGTGATTGTTGCTTATAGAAAAAAGTATGAAAAAGAGAGCGGAAAATGCACTATAACACAGTAATGGTTACAAATGTAAAAGAAAAGTGGTGGTTATGACCAGAGAGGAAAAAGTGAAAGAAAGTAAATTTTAACTAAGAGGCTATAGCAGTCAAAATATCGGGTGTCATTTCCTGCTTCAAATGTGTAGAAAAAATATAGCACTAGCACAACAACTGTCCCATATTTGATTTCGCTTATTACAAGAATTTGATTACTCGCACGTCGCACACTTCCTTTTCTTCCCTAGGTCTAGTTTCAAATGAAAGAAAGTGCTTCGCTTTTCTTGCTAACAAAAGGACTGTGCGAATGCCCTTAAGTTGAAAGAGGAAACTTTACAAGGGCCAGCCTCGCAAATGTTGGAAATTTGAAAATAGAAGAAGACCTACATACGAGGAGCGGACTATAGTGGATGAGTAGAGACTCCACAATTGAATCAGACCACTCGTGTTATTATTGAACCACTTACTTATTTTTATAATATTCTTTGCATAGGATCCTTTTCGACTTTTTCTCTATGTATGTTATGTAATAATGCAAAATGTACACAAAATATATTTGCACACAAAGTCCGGAATATTTGCTTTTATTCAAAATATTTCATTGCGCTGCTGCTACCCACATTCGTCCTCTTTTACATGTCTTTTAGTTATGCGGGACATTCAGTATATACCAACCAATGAAAGTAAAATTACGCCAATCTACATATTTCTAGTACGCCTTCTTATTGGTACTACTATCACAACGCAATGTTGAAGACACTTTTTGTCCACTTCCATTTTTCTCCACTGCAAGATGTTTTGCCTTTTCCTTTTGAACACTGCTAACACTACAGTAGAAACAGTATGCCTATCTATATAAGATTCAAGATATCCCACAGAAAAATTCCGCAATATTGCGTAACGCACCTTCACAAATAACACGAACGTCACGTGGCCAGGGTACGTTTAACTTCAAAATAAGTGATGATTTCATCCCGGTACTCTTAAATACAACGTGACTGAGGAAAACGCTGTGCTACTATTACACAACAATAAAAGGTTTGTTTGTAGTAAGTAACGACGGAGCATTATATAAGACGAAATATGGGATGAATGGAATATAATACATTTATTACTTGTAGCCTAAACGCACACAGTGCGGATTTAAAAAGATATCTTTTCCTTTATTTCCTCCAGAATTCAAGTCAGCTCAGTTTCTTTTGTGTGCTGAATATTTTCTTCGCTTTTTGCCAATGTAATCAGACGATTTGGGAAAAATAAATAGTAGCATTATAGAATAAAATGCGTGGCACAACTGATGTGAGCCTCTCGCATTTCAATGCGTCCATTGATCCCTGTGTACACACACAAAAAAAGTACGACGCGATTGTAAGCTACTAATGCCCAACAACGAATGAAACGAAGAAGTCGCCTCGAAGTACCGCTCGCTCTCTTAGAACTTGAACAAAGGAAAAATACACCATTCTTCTGATACTACTTTTTCCTCTTTTCTCTTCCAAAGACTTGCGATGTCCACAAGGAGCACGAAGAAACACAACTTTTCCTGTAGAAAAGTCCACTTCACGTCTGATGAAGTGCACGGAGGCAATGGTGGTGATGGCACCAGAGTGTGTACGGTGTCATATATACACAGCTTTTAACACTGCTCTCACAAACCACTTTTGCTCTTCATTCTCATAAACTTTCCTCCTCACAAAGTTAGTCCGCAACAGAGCAGAAGTTGAGTTAGGAAGGAGAAAATGAAAAGTCCGTCCAGGAAAAAAGGCCAACTTTTTAGCAAATATTTCCCTCAGCGGTCCTTTCTAAGGTTGTGTCATTGCTTGCCAATGTAAGCAAAAGCAGACCAGCCCAGTCAATCTCAAAAGAATAAAAGCATCTGGATACATAAAAATCCTGAAAATGTAGGAAACGTGGTCGCCGTCTTTGTAACCAAGATCTCTACAAAATACAATGGAAAGTTATACATACGACTTTAATAAATGAATGAATGCTCTGAAGAGTAAATAAAAAAGATAAAACGGGAAAAAATCATTTCTCTTCGTTCGCCGTCTGCCACTACCGTGAGTATAATATATGTAACACTACCGCTATTTCAACATTGGTCCGCATTTTTCTCGTGAAAATCAGCCATCCATTTCTCAACGAAAGAGAAAGAAAGTGGACTTCCGGCTATCTGGAAATTACCCGCATTGTTTCACCATTGTGTAATATTGCCACATTTCTCAGCGTTATTATTATCAGTGGTAAAACAAGGAACTACGTAAACACCACAATACAATATAAACGTTCTGCAATCATTCTGGTGGTACGCCGAGCAACCAATCACTCTTGAAAAAATCACCGCATTTGCGTTCTCTTGCCACACTACGTAATAATCAGTGAATGAGTGATTGAGTGAAAGATACCTACATTACGTACGCACAGTTATAATACACATACATCAATTTCGTTGAGTTATCATCACCGAAGGGAAAAGAAAGCTAAAAATCCGGGATTTTGTGAATACATACCACTTTTCTTTCTTTTCTTGTTGTTGCCACATTATCATATATTCCGTCTTCATACAATTGCATCTCTTCCATTTACTACTCCGCTCCAGAATTTAGAAGAATGCCTTTTTAGGTTTCGAGAGATACGCAAAACCTTGTCACTCACTTACGAGATATTAGAGGAGGAAGAGAAAAATAATACATTCTTACAATATCGTGATTCGTGAACCTGGAGTAAAATAACGCAGAGAATGAGAGTGGCGTTTCCCATCCTAACAAAATTCAGATTCACTAAGAAGCAAAGTCTCATTTTTCTCGTTTGCTTGCTTGCATGTAAGTAAATCGTGTGAAATGCTGTATATTATGAAGCAGTGTAAGCGCATGTCTTAAGCGAAGCTCCAGGAGAAGGGCAAAATAAGCAAGCAAAAGCAAGAAGCAGCGGCACACACAGACACACACAACACACGGATTTTCTCCTGTGCAGTGTTTTATGTACGTTGGTTCGTCTCAAAAGCGACGCGATCGATGTGAGAAAAACACATCGCACAAGTAGCGTATTACACCGGGATCCGGTGCACACACACAGCTTTTCTGCTCCTTCTCTTCAGTTTTGTGGAGGATTCCGAGCTGTCTGCTCGCATTTGCGACTTGTTCATCTTTCTCTTAAAAGAGAAAATTCTCTCTCACATAGAAAACATAATAACGATATTAACGTCGCTCGATGCTCCTTTTTTACTCATCTTCTGCATTCTCATTTTTTCAGTCCTCTGCATTTCCTTCCGATATTATTCAAAATATACATACAAACAATTTTTTATACTCATGGAGTGCGTAGTAAAGCAATAATCTTGTGTCTACTTCGAGACATTTTCTAGTTGCCGTCTTGGCATTTACTTTCCTGGTTACACATCTTTGCACATTCATTTCCCCTTTCTTCGACGGCTTCATTTCAGTAGCCAAGGACAAGACAAAGCAAAGGAAAAGCGTGTTTTTGCGCTCCTACCACTTCAGTCGTTTCGCACCAGTTCCAGAGGAAGAAACTTGAGATTTTTTATATGTGTGCGTAGAACTAAATAACTTGACTTAATAACAGGAACTGAACAGTGATAGTGCATAAACTTTATGGATTATTATTACAGTTATTGCTGTTAAAATAATGGACGAGAACAAACAGGCGTGTACATCTAAATGTGTGTGCGTGAGTTTCTAAGTGTTTTGTACATTCACATGCGATGTCGGCATAACCTAACCTATCATTATTATTACGCAAGTTAAGCCATTTCTTGACTTCACTTGACTCGTATTTTTCATGACAATTCATTCCCAGTGAAACGGGTAAATTTCCACTTCCATCCAAATCCAGTCCAGCGACCAACAGCGGCTTCATGATTCTTGTAAGTAAAGTTTTTCCATTATGTCATGAAATCAATGAGAATAGATCATAAAAGCAGAGAAAAGACTAAGTTTTTACAACGTTACATATCGCCATCATCCTATAATTTACATCAATTACAAGTGATTAAGCGAAAGAAATGTGGTTCTGGGGTTGACTTTCTGTAGCTTTTAGTAGCGTGCCGTACTTACAAACAATTATGAACACACATGAGTTACATTTCTTTTTTAACTAGATTCTTTAGTGGTGTGGCCAAAAAAGGTCTATGTAGCTTTAGATGTAGATGTAGCTGTGAAAGCATTTGATGTCAAGAGTAATTGGCAAGAGCATTCATCATTTGTCTCGGTGAATTATTCACATTACCAAATTCTCCAAAAGAGAGACAAGCGTGTTTTATGTAAGAGCATAGAGACTTGTACAGAAACTCAACAGAGAACAAGTCACTTCTGTCTAAGAGTTAGAGTGTGTGCACAAATATCATGATGTATTATGGCGAACGAACTAACAAAAGGCAAACAAGCAGCTAGCTCCAGCCCTGTTACATGTACACAACTGTCAATGAGCATTATGCACATAAATAAACTAACACAATTGCAGTTGACCATTCACAAGAAACTCCTTTTTACCATTAATGTGTTCCTATCAGCAGAGGAATTTCGCCAAAAATATATTGCGGTAGTAGTGGGAGATGGTTTGAGCTGATGTTGAGTTGAGACTGGGACTCGGCGTAATTTGGGTGAGACTAAACTAACAGCAGCAGCCACGGTTCAGCACGCAGTCATTCTCTATTAAACTCTTCGTCTGTTCTACTGGAACCAAAACCCTCTCGAAACCTTTTTCTCTCCGTGTGTGTAGTTGAGTATGTAGATATGTTATATACATAAATAAATGATGACAGCACGTATCATCATCATCTTTGTGATATGACACATATATTACAATAATGACATTACATTATTATTCAGATTTGAGATGATGACGACACGACAAGAAAGAAGAAGAGTCTTTTCGGTGTCCTCAAATAAGATTATGGAATGTAGCTCATTGGCTGCTATCACTATCTCCATCACCATTTTCCATTCAAATTATTATTACCATCAGGAACATGCTCATAAAAAGAGAATCACTTCTCCTTGCCGCATACAAGTAAAGACATTATCAGCGTCTGCTGCCGCTTCTTCTGTTGCTGCTCTTACTACTACCGTTCTCTGATTATTTTTTGTATGGTCCATACTCCATGGCGAAGTCCAGCAGGGCTTGTCTTTTTTGAGTTTCTATTCTATTTGCAAATGTATGTAAGTGGGAGACACGAAGCGGCGAACTTTGGTTTTGGTAACGTACAGCTATGAATAGCTATGCTACGTCCTTATCATTATTAAAAAGTTTTGAGTTTGAGTAGAGTCGAGCTCCACTTTCTTTTGGGACGACCGAGGTCATGTTATAAAAAGCAAACTCACTTTCAACTGATCTTGACCAGAGCAAGAATTACACACGCTCCAAATCGTCCTTTATTATTATGACCCACGATTATGATATTATATTGTGTCCGTCTGTTTCGCCCTTCCTTCGCACTTTACACTTTGCAGCAATAATAGCACTGATATGAAATGATACGAGACAGCTGCAATTTTCTCCTTCATTCAATCTTCTTACAAAAGATTCTCTACTGTCCCTGAGTCATCTCATTCTCCAAAGGAATTATTCGCATTTGCAGCGTTATAAACATTTACATGAAATGTGTCTATTTCCATCCTGCTCTATCTCAGAAACTCAAATTGAGACTTGAGAACGAAGACGAGCATGAAGAAAGGCACGTATACTTAAAAGAAAGATGAAGAAACCGATCTGAATCTTGACTCAGTGTGATTTTGTAGAATCTCTCTTTTGTGCGAATCTACCCTACTTCTCTACGAAGTTACATTGCAGCTTTCTTCTTCTCGTTTGATGTAGATAATCCTTTTGTGGTAATAAAGCTTCTGAAAAAAGAATTCCTTGCTCGTTTCATCCTTCTAAATAAGGAAGTCGTGCTCGTACACTCAAACACATGCAAGTAGTAATATGAAAACTAAAAGCACCGTCTTCTTCCTCTTTTCCCATATTACACATCTTTATAAGTTAATTGTCTTGTGCAAAACGGAACACAGCTCCACATTTTTACTATTATTACTAAAGTGCATCAAACTTAACTAGTGTGTGGCTTCAGGAAGCTGTATGTACCAAAAATACCTTATATATACATTAAATTATAACTGTACTTTACTTTTTTCATGAAAATGGACTCACTTCCTAAAACTACGCTGCTACATCTCCAGAATGCGTATAGGCAAAGCAAAATGTACTTACTTAAAGGGGATTGTAAAAATGAAAGACTGGTTCAGGTTCAGTCAAACTGAAACAGAAATAAAAGCTCTCCAGAAGACTGCACAGACAAGCAGAGAGTGAATCCATTAAAAAATCCCTCTGGTGAATAATAGTAATCGTATCGTAAAGCCAATAACGGGTAAAGAGCTCATGTGTGCACAAGAGGTATTCTCATTCATTCATTCATTCTTGTTCTGATCTGTGTACCTACCTAGCAGCACCGAAGTACGTTTCCTTTCAACAAGGCATTAAAATTACGTTCTTCAGTTCAGTCAAGTCCAGGTTTTTTAACAACGTGGCAGAGGAAAGTGAGACAAGAGCTTTTGTAGTAAGGAAACGATGACCAGATTTCACTTTCATTCGCTACTTATTTACTTTCACCGAGGACTAAACAACTAAAAATGTAACTACAAAACACGACAAATGAACTGAAGACAAAAAGGAGATACACAAAAATACTCTCTGCATGGAGCATTTTGTTCAACTCACATACAAAACTCTGTACAAGAAGAAACAGATGCGCTTGTTTAGAAGTACATAAACATAAAAAAGAAACGGCCAATCTGATCTTTTTTCTGCGTCGTCTATATCAATTCAAAGTCGCTCTTACAATGATAGTGGTCTGATCTGGTCACGCTTGAGATTGAGTATAAAAGCAAGTGTATGGGAGAAGAGAAAATGGTGGGAGAAAGTGGCCCTTATTTTCATGTCCCTTTTTAGTAGTTCTCGATTTTCCAATGTCGCTGGCACGCTCACGATGATGATATGATGGGATTTGGAACACCCGCCGTGGCGACATCGATAAAGGCAACAAAACCTATTGAAAAGCGCTACTGGTACTCTGCTTTGTACTCGTCGTATGTTATGTCTGAGTGAGCACCGAAGTATTTATTTACGAGTCTACGTTTTTTCGTACATTTAGCAGAGTGCATTATCCGACCATCCATCTCGCCTTATTGTGGGTTTGGCTGGCGTCGTTCCTAATAATATAATGATGATGATGGCAGTCCGCGTCTTGCATGCGTCCCTTTTATTTACTGTATAATATCACTCAACTCTCTTCAAATTTCTCAGCGAGGAAAAACATAAAGGTGATAGTGATGTCGATGTCGACCGTGTTCGGACTCTTCTTTTCAGTATAGCCTAAGCCTAACCTAGTCTTACATCAAGTGTGTAGGTTGCCCCTATCGTCTTAACATCTTCGTCATCCACATTGCCATTCCCATTCCACTGTTATTCGTTCCATATGGAATAGCAAACAAAAAGGGTGGGATAAAAACTTGCTTTCATTCTGCTTCTTTATGTGTACATTTTATATTTTTAAAAAAGGTGTCTCAAAAAATATTCAATGTTGTTGAGGTGAGGTGAGATACTGCTTTCTTTTATATTCACCATGTTTAGAAAAAAGAAAGAAACAGGAGAAAGCATGTCCTGAGTCCTGTGACTGTGTGTCGTCAATTCAACATCTCCACACCTCAACATCATCACGGTTCAGCGCAACATGAAATTTTCTTTTTCCCTCTTCGCTCTTTATTCTGCGTGTGTGCACAAGAAGAATGAAAAA
>VYYJ01003646.1:0-15911 GCA_021029165.1 Cyphoderus albinus
TTTTCACACAACTCGCATTTAAACTTTTTTTCTCCAGTATGGTACCTCTGGTGGAAATGTAACTCTTTCTGGGAAAAGAACTTCTTCGAGCAATGTGTGCAATGGTGGGTTTGACTACTTTATATTATGGTTAGCTAGCATATTGCAAATACAACTGAACAGCTTTGGATATAAATATCAGTTGTAATCTACGTAGCACGTAACCTTTCGTTTGGCTGCTTTTGCTACCTGAGGAAACAGTTGAACCAATGTTTTACATTAATTGATGTCACGATGCTAGTCACATTTTAAATGTACTATTACACTATATACAAAAATATCTGCTATAATATTAGTAACACTTCGCTGCAACCAAATGTAATATATGCATTAGAAAGTAAGCGGAACTCAATACTAGATATAAGCCACATATAAAAACCGCGAAGCCATAACGAACCGGCAAAGAGCAGTTCAAATAAGTTCAATATTAATTTGCTTCGCTTGGGAACCATTTCGCAACTCTATTTTGCTGTAGGCCTTTCAAATATGTTCTCTGTCAAAATTATTGCTATGCCCGACAATTATATTTGCCAAAATGACTAAATTTCAGTCACTGAAATTACTATGCTCACTGTTTTTAATCCTGAATTAAAT
The DNA here is from genome assembly GCA_021029165.1 of Cyphoderus albinus. NCBI lineage: Eukaryota > Metazoa > Arthropoda > Collembola > Entomobryomorpha > Paronellidae > Cyphoderus > Cyphoderus albinus. The sequence continues at coordinate 634 of VYYJ01003646.1, forward strand.
AGTATTGTAATAAAGTATATTAATGCATTCAAAATAAACTGTGTTCTAGCGAGATATGTTCTTTAAAATAATGATTACTGACATTTTCTAAGTTGTCATGGTCAACTTATATCAATTTATTGCTGCCGCATCTTAACCTAATTTCATTTATTGTGTTTATTCTTTATTGCAAAATTGATTAAATATTACAGTAGATTCTCAGAGCATAATCAATTTTATACTGTAATAAACCTGAAACTACATTTAAAATAAATCGTATGGTAAAATCATATAACATATAAATTTTATATGATAAAATAAGCTGAAATACTACTTATGAAATACAACAACAATTTTATATTCTCAGATTATATTAAGACGGTTAAATTTATGATGAAAACTGTTTTATATGATGTACTTGAAAAAAAAACGTTTGTAGAAACCTTGCACACTGTGGTATTAGATATATACTGTGATAATGATAATCAATGCGTGGGGGACGCGGAGAGTAAAATACAAAACAATATCGACTTTTACTCATGATATTGTAGTACTTTTCTAGTTAATGATAACGTTTTATGTGACGGCGTAAATTAGAGTCATCACTGAAGACCGAGTCACACTTCTGACAATAATACGGTTGTTCCTTTGTATGTGTTTTTATATGGTTCTGGAGGCTTCGTCTTCTGCCAAATTGTTTCTTGCAGAACAGGCACTCGTAAGGCTTACGTCCACTGTGAATTCTTATGTGACTATTTTTGTCAGAAAGTCTCCGAAATTCCTTTCCACAAATGTCACATTATTTCCACAAATGTCACATTTATGTGGCTTCTCATTGGTATGAATGAGTTTATGTATGTACAAGGTTGAAATATTCCGGAAATATTTATTGCAATACTTACAACTGTATGGTTTTTCGCCAGAATGTATGCGTCTGTGTGCTTTAAGAGAAGAGGAGGTCGAAAATGTTTTGTTACATTCCACACATTTGTAGGGCTTCTCTTTTGTGTGAGTTCGAATATGTATTCCAAGAGTGTTCGCCGAAGCAAATTTCTTTCCACATAATTCACACTTAAAATTTCTCTCTCCAGTATGACAACTTAAGTGAATATGTAATTGTGTATTTGAGAAAAACCTTTTCGAGCAATATGTGCAACTGTAATTTTTCTCTTCATTGTGAACTCGTCGTACGTGCGCTCGCAGGTTCCGTTTTCTACAAAATTGCCTCTCACAACTGTCACAATGAAAATTCTTCTCGTTCAAATGTGTGATCTTGTGACAGTTTAGGTGGCTCCTTCGTTTGAATGTAGCACCGCAGTCTTTGCAGTTGAGTGGTCGCTCATTTGTATGAGTCCTCAAATGGTCCTCAATGTCTCCAAGGTACGCCCTGATTAAGCGTTTGCAGAAAATGCAATCCCACGATTGAATTTGCTTTGTCATTATCAGTCATTTAGTACATATTTATCTACGTCAGACAATAGTGTTACAATTCATGCTGTAATAAAAATATACGATAGTAAAATTATTGACTTAATTTGTGTGATATTGATATTGTACGCGTCTAATAATGCTACTTTTACAACAACTGAAATTACTCTGTAACAGAGTCTCTGTTGCTTACTACTATTTTTAGCACGACAAAATATATACTGGGAACAGAAAGTAAACAGACGACTTGAAGTCCAAAAATGTACAATCGCTCTGGTGTCTTGGTTTGGTAATTCAACTGAATGGCTTTATGTACATAAATATATCATATACATAATATACAGATATACGATTTCACAACTTTTTCAGCTTTCGCTATAAAACAAATTGTAAGTATTGAGAAAATTGTACTACAAAATAGTTTTGAAATGTTGTAACATTTAATTCACAGTTTTATTCTGTTGCTTGTGAAGAAACTGGATGTGCTGTGTTTAGCAGTCTGTTGTTAACTATTTTCGTAAACAAATGAATATATTTGAAACATAGAAAGGTGATAGGCAACATACGGTGAGTGTGGACGTGTCTCTGGAGTTACAGCTGAACGGTTCAGCCTGAACCGCTTTGGCTATAAATATTTAATCCAATAATATACCCTTTTATTAAGCTCCTGGCTACAAGTAACTCAGCCGTGAAAATTCTCAATGTCTAACATTTTGGTGAATGATTAGAGTTATTGGAAACTAAACAAAACTTGTAACATGCTTACCAAGAATACTTTGCATGGTGTTCACTGTGATTTTAGGAAACAAGGAATTAAACACAAGTGGCTGCTGAATAATCAGAATATATATTATGAACGAGTTTAAAAAAAATTAGGGTAGAACGTTTATAGCAACATTTTTATTCAATATCACTGTTTGCAGATGAATCGGTTATATGGTACACATATATGCATGCGTTTAACAAATAACGCCTAATAAATAATACTAAATAGTTGAGATCACCATTTAAGAATTTCAGTAACTCACCTCAACAATTATTTATTATTAAATACTTAATAATATAACAATAACGCTCCATAATTGTATTTAAGTGCTTAGACAATATGATTTTAGACAAACTCGCAATAAAACCAAAATTTAAAAAAATCATAATTTCAATTATGTACAATCAAAAAACGTCGCCGAAATTTGTAAAGTCGACTTGCATACAACCGCCTGAACCGCCTAACTGTCGGAACAAATGAGTAATAAAAATACAGTTTTAAATTTCTATTCGGCAATTTCAAGTTATGAAGAATCAAACCTCACATTGCTGAAATCTAAAATCAATTAACTCACATAAACAACAATTCACTGGCTCGCAGAATCTTTGTTTCGTCTTGCAAAGAGAATTTAAAAAGTGTGTCGTAGAATAAATGTACATAAAAGTATGACATCTGTATGTAGAATGTATGATTATTTATATAAAATCACACCAAAGCAAGATATCTCTCATTTGCATGTATCATCGTAGAACAATGATATGTTCAATTAATTTAGCCTTCCCTCAATATATTCGTAATTATTGTAACAAATTCAATTTCTAATACTCATTATGATTGAACCGAGCTAGCAATGACACTATTGACTGGTGGTTGCTTGTCTGCTGAAAAAATATAAAATCATAGTAGTTATGCCACAACTTCTACAAAATGCTTCCAGCACTGAAATATTTACTGATAGCCTAAAGCAGTTTTTTCCGGTTTAGTTTAAACTTTTACAGTACCGTAGTAGTTTATCTCGTACATACATAGACAATTCATTCAAATTTATTATTGCTTCTGGTGAAAACGAAGGTTGTGATAGCGTAAATTAGAGTTCCGAGTGAAGGGGGTGTCACACTCCTGGCATCGTGGTTGTTCCTCCGTGTGTGTTCTAATATGGTCCTCGAGATTTGCTTTCCTGGTAAAGTGTTTATTACAGAAGAGGCACGAAAAAGGTTTAAGTCCAGTGTGAATCATCATGTGACTTCTTTTATTACCAAGATATCTAAACCGTGTTCCACAAATGTCACATTTATGTCGCTTCGCAATAGTATGAATAAATTGATGACGGTACAAGTTTGAAATACCCCGGAAACGTTTATTGCAATAGTTGCATATATATGGTTTTTCACCAGAATGCATGCGTCTGTGTGCTTTAAGAGCAGAGGAGCTAGACAAATTTTTCTTGCATTCAACACATTTGTAAGGTTTTTCTTGTGTGTGAGTTCGGATATGTCTTCCAAAGTGTTGTCCGGAAGAAAATGTCTTTCCACAGAATTCGCATTTAATTTTCGGAAATTTCTCTCTCCAGTATGGCAACTCAGATGCAAACGCAGTTATATCTTCGAAAAAAACTTTTTCGAACAAAATGTGCACTGGTAATTTTTCTCTTTATTATGAACTCGTCGTACATGAACTTGCAGGTTCTTGTTGCTATAAAATTTAGAGACACATATTTCACACTGAAATTTTCTCTCGTCCGAATGTAAGATTTGGTGGGCGGGGCGTTCAGGTGGCTCTTTTGCTTGAAGGAAAGTTGACAGTTTTGGCAGTTGAATGGACGTTCATTTGTATGAGTCCTCAGATGTTTCTTAATGTGATTCTGAAGGAATATCCGTTTGCAGAAAATCACCCATGCCTCTATTCTGTCCCATTATTTTTGATACCGTTGCAAAATGTCTGCCAAGATAATATTTTAACGTTTTGTGCTATAACATTCAAAATAAAATAAACTACAAAATAAAATGGAGAATAAATGTTGAACATTTCTGATATCTAACTCAAACTACACATAACAATTTGTTACTTGAAAGACTCAATCTACACCGTTTCTTCTCTTTGTTTAGGAAAAATAACTGTTAAGCTGCAAACGGAGACCGGAAATTGTCAAACTAAACATAACAAGTTGTCGATATTTTAGAATATCTTTCTGCCTCGCTCGTTGAGGATAGAACTGAACAACTTTGGAAATAAAATGTTAAAGTCACTTTTAATCCAATAAACCTTTTGTTTTGTTAAGTTCTTCATGTAGCTTTTCAATGGTGGTAGCCGTTAGCTGCAACTCATCGGCCAGAGGAGCAAACAAAACTTTGATTTGGTAGTGGCAAAACATTACAGCAATATGTTTTCGTGTTAAAATGATGAGTAACGGGACATTGCCTGGACACGCTGTTTTATGAAAAGTGATTTGGACTTTGGAGCTGAAGTGATGGGGAATACGATATGTTTCATCTCCATGCAACTCCTCATTGCAGCGATTGATTTTCCTCTGATAATATTCATATTCATGCAGAAAAATTCTAGTAGAAAACAAATACCAAATACAAATAATAATTTTCCTTAATAGTAGTTTGTTTTGTTTTAACAAACCACTATACAGATTGGCATTGCGATCTGTATTGCCATTCTCCTTTATACAGAGATATATTTTTCAACTAAATCACCTTTGCTATTGAGTAAGTAGAACTAATTTATTAAGCAACATGTACGTCTAGTCTAACCGTAATTTCATTACAATAAAATAATTCGTCATAATAAAACAAATTTTAGTTGATAGATCTATTTCTTTATTGATGAGTTAAATTTACTTTGGTTACAATATATCCCAGCTTAACGGTTCCAGTAATCTTTCAATTCATTATAATCTGCGATTAAATTGTACGTTTTAAAGCAAAGCATGTTCAAGTGGTCATCTGCGTCTACCATATCTATGTAATTATTTACATTACATTAGAAACTTATAGTTAATAAAAATGTCCGCTTCGTCGGTTGTTAGGAGTCATGAATACGTACTGCCGGACCAATTTAGTCATCCTGGCTTTCTCCAATCGGGAACATGGCATTTTCCACGCTATGTCTGTTAAAACATACATAGTTTATTTACAAATTAGTTTACAACCTGATTTTTTTCTTTTCTGAAGCAGGGATTGCTTTAGCGTTGCGTTAAATGTCCTTATTACCTGGGAAAGCAGCGAAATCCCACGTACACAATATACGTACACTGGAAGATGGAATCGGTTGTTCCCTGCAGTTTTATATTCATCAAGTTTGATCTCCCCAAATCTAATTAGAACAACAATTGAGCCGTATACTTATAAGTAATAATAATAAAATATGTTGCCACTCTGAGCAAATTTGTTTTTATTGCCCGATCCCGATGAATGAGCCATAAAATATATTGGGAAATTTACCCAGCCCGGCGATCCCATTTGCGCTTTCATCTCCTCTACCATATCTAGAGAAAGAGTGGAACTTTCTTTTTTCTTCTATTGGGAAATTTTCTTTGGTAGAGGTTTGGAAAACAGGAGACGAAATTTCTATAAAAAATATTTTTGACCCACATGTGTAGTAAACTGAATTAAATATGTAAATATATAGTAAATATGTATGTTTAATGCTCGTAATATGTTTTTAATGTAAATGTTAAAAAATATTACCAGGCATCAATGCTTCACTTTCCATGTTATCCCGTTTTCCAGAATACCGAGTGCCTAAATAAAAACCTTCTTGCGATCTTCTCTGTGCAGCTCTACCACCATCTTGCTGTGCCGATACTTGGCTGATATCTGTGTAAAATATTTAATTTTCAGAAATTATAATAAACTATACTTTCATTGTGAATGCCAGAAAAACAATTTAAAACAATTTCCTTATTTATTACCGAGTGGAATCCGCTTCCCATACCGCGATGGTATATAAACACTGTTCACCAATAGAACCACAGAAAATATAAAAAAAGTGTTGACAATCAGCATTTTGAGAAACAAAAACAAAAGATTCTGGATTTTAATTTTCTTCTCCAATGTTATGCTAGAAATATGGTTTGGTTTTTCTTTTACTCGCAGCTTTTTCGGCTTTCTCTTCGAACACCAAATCCCGATTGGAGACTCATTTTATTCTAGTAGGCTTATCATAAAAATCATCCTCCACTCGTGAAGCGTGCATAGCCTTTTATATGTTATGCAATTAATTTCTAAGAATTAATCCACTTTGATTTGCCAAATAATTTAGAAACATTTAGGTGCCAGCGTTGCAGTAGTAATTGAAGTAAGCTTGCTACACAGTACAAAATCATTGTAAACCAGAAAGTCGTTTTACTGCCAATTTGTTCAGACACATATAATATGCGTGTCATGGTCATGCCTGTTCTGCAATTCACCGTGTTCACTCAAGGCATCGCCAAAATAAATATCTGTGCCAAATTTTGTCTAGTTTTTATTGCCTGCCAATTACATTCAAATATTTGCTCTTACGATTAGTTAGAGCGGCACAATTTAAGTAATAATTTTTGCTGAATGGTTGGACACTTATTTGTGAAGGGAGTTCCGGCATATAATATTGTTACAAGTAACCATTGATTACTAATCAAGTAAATTCAGTTTATACTACATATGTATTTACATGTTTCAGAGAAAGTAATTTAGAAAAATGGTATCCAGACAAGTGGTCAATTCTTTTGTTATATCTGTATTGCACGGAGAGATTTTTCAGAAAAAAATGAATAGATTTATTATGTTAAAAAATATGTATAACAGTTAAACAAGTCGTGGCCTCAAATCTCCAGTGTGACCGTTTGGAAGTAAATGTGACATGGAATGTGAAACAAATGTTGGAAACGTATGTCTAGTTTTCTCGAAACCGCAAACTGAAAAATTTTATGAAGTGTGCAGATGAAAAGAAGAAACAATTTTTTGCCATTGGCCTGCCTCCAGCCAAGATGAGATGAAATACCAAAAATGAGCTGAGTTTTGCCTTCACTGCATCAAATTAAATGTGAATGGCACTGAATTTGACTTGTGATTAGATTACGAGCATGAGAATGATTCTCTAAAGATGAATACGAAGGTTTATGTTTTGTGCAGCTTTTGTTTTTTTATTCTCTTTTCTGCTTACTCATGCTCCAAACACACAGCGATACTAAAAATCTTCTACGTACTCAAACTTGCCTTTGCTTTAGCTACTTTGTTCATTTACGTTTGTACTTTTATGAATGGACGGCAGCTGTGGAAAGGAAAAATATTTGGGTTAGGAATAATAAAGCGATCATGATTCATTATGTAGTATACACAGGCTTAGCTTAAGCTTGAACATTGGCTCTATATTTCATGGTATTATTCCCAAACGTAAATTTTACGACTTTTCTTCCTGCTGCTGCAATTACAAATAAAGTCCAGCACATGTGTTTGCGTAATCCAAGGGTAATCTGGATAATGTATGTCTGCTTTACAAAAATTCTATGAAAATGGAAATTTGGCATTAATAATATTTTTAGGCTGGCGCATATTATCAGTATTGTTATCGTTATTGATTATTGATAATGTGCATGATGTGAGAAAATTAATATTTTTATTTTCTAACAAATACGTCATCTGGCTTAATATTTTCGAATTCTTATTGTTAACATTGACGATATTTTATTTTCTCGCTATTTATCAAACCAATATCGTGTCACTCGAGTGACAAGATCTTGTCTTATATTCGTCACCTTTCCGACCAATCAATTCATATTTAATAACTTCATAGTTTTTGTGGATTACAAAAAAACCGAAAAACTAACCACTTTGCCATTTGAGAGGCAATCTAAAAAAAATGTTTTCGTTTCCCTTCACAAAATCATTCAAATCTGTCTCCCTTAAAGGCTGTGGTAGAAAATTGACTTCATTGACATTAATTCACCGAAGCAAAAGTTGTTTATGTTGTATTATCCTGGAAATTAATTAGAAATTCGACTTTCACCACTTTAAATTTATGAGTTGAGGACTGCAGCTGTGATTTTACTCTTCCACGCCACACGTAAAAGAGCCCGTTACACGAAATTTGATTCATAAAATTGCTCTATTATCATATGTTAAAAAGACATTAGCAACAGTTTATTCCATTACAAATTAAGGGATCTGACAGAGTACCTGAAACTTTTTACTGCATTTATCCAAAAACATATTTTTAACGTAAACGCTTATTACGCCACACACCTGGAAAGGTATTGAGGCTTCCGTTGGTGGGGATCCGACGTAATCAAAAAGGGAAAGATCCAATTTGGATGACGATAAGTCCCAACTTAGCATACTCTGACTTCTCTGCTCCCTAGCAGATGTCCAATAATCTAAATTGACAGATCGTTTTAGAAATATAGAAAAACTATTTAATTTTTATTTTAAAAGTCTTAGCGGTGTAGTAAATTGGCGTATTAGATATTTACTCCATCTAAGCTTCCCCTCAGAACTGGCTTCGTATAGGAATTCTACTTGAGGCCGTCTGGTAAAGGTGACCTGCTCTAGTTCGAAGCCTGCACAAAACGTTCGGGATTCTTGCCAAGTCTAAAAATGCAGTAATAAAAACCAGATTTGATTATGAAATCTTGAAATATCAAAGAGCCAAAATAAATTCATCTGGAATAAAAAATTACCCGATCAGTGTTGTATAAATCTTTGAAAAACACTTTTCCGTCAGCGCTTGCACCAACATATTCAACTGAGTTAATTCCATCATTTCGTGATAAAACTTCCTGAATTTTTGGGGACAGAATATCGGTGCCATTGCTACTTTTTGTATAGACACCCACGATCAAAACCAAAGACAAGATGAAGATCGATTTCATTGTGAAGTACATAGTTCCGAAATACTTGTAAAGCTAAGTGAAAAATAACACAAACTGGAGAAAATTAAAGAATAATTTCTGTAAAATACAGACTACAAAAATAACTGAAAATTATAAATGATAAAATTAATCCCATTTGACCGGTATATAAAAGGCGCTTTTGGCCGTAAAGAAAGTTAAAAAGTGAGAAAAATGACGAGAGCAAAAAACAGAACTGTTGCTTCGACTGAGTTCTCTTGGCTTCTTGTTCTTTCTTTTCCTCTGCTACACGCAGCAGGATTACAGACGAAGACGACGACAGGGTAGGCCACATGCGAGAGAAAGGAAGCGTGTGGAAAGCAGCATAATATATACATAATATAGGCTTAGGTTAGCGACAAGCACCAAGTAGGACAGAAAGCAAGAGAACGCGGAGAAAGCAGGGAAAATGGTTGAAAAGTGTATGGTCGGTTGCATCATGATGTTAGTGTTACAGTGGCAGCTGCGGACATTGCTGTTGAAACTGTTCATCGCGTTACTGAATTGGAGTTGCTAGAACTGGAACATCAGATTCGCTTTGGAGATTTACCAGATGACGAAGTTCAGCGTTTACGTAGTAAATATCTAGAAGAGGCAACATCGCTACAGGAGACTACTATTGACGTAGGTGAAAGTGATAACGAAGAATCTAGTTTGCTTTCACCCAATAATGCATCTAATATGAAAACTGCTAATATTAACACTTTTACTTCCTCTGTTATTGGTGATACAGTTCCAGCTGGAAGTGGTGCAATTTTGTTGTCGACGGCTGGTTTGTACACTCCAGCGATTGCTCTGGTGGCTATTGCTACAGGCTACGCTGCTTATCATATTTCTATTTCTACACCAAAATATCCTTAAATGACGACGTGATTGACACCTTATTCGTGGAAATTCGTAACGTGCCAAACACGTGATATTTTCGTGATCTGCAATTTGGGGTCATACTTATGTATATAAAAAAATTAATTTGCTGTACCACTATCAATCATAGTGCAATTGCACGAAAATATCAACATTTTTATTTTAAAGCCAAAGCATAACATTTTGAGAAAATATAGCACTGACAACAACATTTACATTTGGGTCAATTTTTTTAATTGTTTAATTTTTATGGCTGATGATGCGAATTTGTTTAACCGTTGGCACATCAAGTGCGGAATTTTTGCTGTAGCTAAAAATAATCTTTTCAGATTCGAATCACTCAATTTGTCGATTAAAATATTCCAATGAAAGTGATTTTTTACGTACAATAATAATTGACCTTTGCATCAAAGGTCTGTATCATAAATTGCGCAGGAGTTGAAAATGACATGACCGGATTATTCCACAAAAGCCCAGCTTCTGCAATTTACATTTTCTCAGCATTCGCTGACTCTAATTGCCAATTCTTGGAAACTCAATTTAAATTTTGTTAATAAAGTTGTCATTTCCAACTAAAAGAACATCAATCAAGCTTTGACAGTGTATAAAAGTAGCGAAAGCTGCCGAGGTTATTTTAATATGGTTGTTCATAGCTTCAAACTAAAAAAACTTATACCTAACAGCAACAATTAAATTATTAAATGTATTGATTCTTTTCGCAAGTTTCTTAGAAATTGCTTGTGTTTAGCAGTAAAATGTGACATATACTGTAGTCGACCATGACTATGGACTTTGTTGACAATCTCTCAAAATGGTCTCCTACCGCTTTTTACATTTAAATAACTATATGTACAGTTACTTGTTGTTACCTCAAGAAAATTGTTGCTTCTGTTGAATTATTCACAACCATTATATTTATGTCAACAAAATAATTTTTCATTGTATTGCTTAGAAGTTAACTGGAATTTCCAAAAATTGTCCTGTAAATTCCAGAAACCCAGAGATACCTACATAAGACTGGCAGTATATAAATTGAAAACGCATGCTGCGAGCAGCGAGCACTCCATATTCACAGCCTTAATAAATCGTACTTGATATCGTAATTGATAAATTGCTACAGTCCATTGTAAATGTTTTTGTCTGCATATTTTTTTCCAAACTATTGCCATTGATTGGTTTACAACAAATATGAAAGTCCTGCTCAGAAAATCCAAAATCCACACAGTTTAATGCTCAATTAACTTCTTTAAAGCTACACCTGCCGGTACTTGCTATCATTGTACTAATAACTCTAATATATAAAAACCAGTTTTATCTTTTAGCTTCAACTCGAATTTTCTATATCTAATGGATGACATTTTCTACGGTAAAAAATATTTCAACGAACCAGAATTTTCACACAAAGATGTTCAATCAAAACAATTAATTTTTTAAGCGGAAAGACTTTATTATTCTGAGGACTTCGAATGTAATCCCTTTATCTATTCCACAAGTGAGTATAAAAGGAAAATACAAATTGAAATATTTACATGAAATTTCCGTATTCCGATTTGTATCAGCTAAATTTGATAATTGTCTGTTTGAGAATTGTAGTCCACAGTTTTATTCCCAAATTTACACGTGTTTGCAACAATTCTGAAAAATTATCTTAAAGATATTTATAGCTGAATAAATAGGATGAAATAGGTTATGGACGTGGCCGCCATCTATTGAACAAAATCAGTTTCGATAATCTGAGTAACCATTTGAAATTATTTTTTAAATTTGCACACGCTGAAAAATGCTACCGCGAAGAAAACCACAGTTTTGATAGTAATCATGACAATGTTGAAATCAAACAAATCATTGATTTGCTTTGTGGATGTTTTCAGAAACTGGTACGCTTGAGTAAATCAATAATAGTCTTTGTACTGTGATTATTAATTTGATGAATTTTGGAAGTGTTGAAAAAAACCAGTTGCAAATTATCTTCGGGTTTAGTTACTGCAACTAGAAAATAAAGATCGCCCCGAAATGAGTCACGCTCGACCTCAAACATTGCCAAAAATGACTTTACAAGCGTCCACGATATGAAAATAGCTGCGAGTAAAAAATGCATTGCGGTTATGGAGTGTGGATTTAATGAGAAATTTTGTGTTTAATGAGAGCTATATATGATCGATACAAGTAAATTAGGATTTCATTATTGTCGATCATACAAAACTTTGTTTTATATGCTTACTTCGGTTTTAACAACTGATTCTTACATAGGACAAACGTTTTCGTTTGAGGTGTGACTGAAAATATGTTTTTAATTTCTCATAGTTTGCTTTTCGCTGAAACGACTAAGTGAGAATAACAGTTTCGTAAATAAACAAATTGTAAATTAAAAATTTAACAGATATATTTTGTGGATGTATTTATTTTATTCAGTCAACTCTTTTAAACAGAAAATGCATGATAATTTATGTAGTTTCAAAAAACCTATACATTTTCGTACTAAGCATAGAAGTTATATAGAAGTATATAGGCAATCAAAGGTTAGATTTGTTGCATGGAGTTACCATTCCTTTATATACTAATCGAGTGAAAATATGACTAAAAGCAATTCCTAAAATAAAAAAATATACAAGCACACAATTCCTTGTAAAAGTATTCATTGTTCTCAAAATAATTTTGATTAAGTACATAAATTTAAATATAAAATCACTACATAGCTAAACTACAAACTAACTACATATACTTTGATTTTGACATAGTAGTGGAAACAAGAAGTGTAATCTGAAGTGATAAATATTGTGTAGTCAGACACTGGGTAACTTTGAACACGTGAAGCAGATGTGAGATGTTGAAGTACATGTACTTTGTATATTATTTACATGTAGTTATAAAATTAACCTGGACTTACAAAATCAAGAATGCGTTCGTCAAAGCCGACCGCAACGTTACTTTCTACAATTTCATTTTTCGTAGCTGAAGAGTGAGAATTTGGTTTTATATAGTCCCGTTTAATAGGTACAATCTTAGTTGAATTCCTGTTGAAACATTTTAACTTTGTAATGCCTGACTCCATAAAGAGAAACACCAACATGCAAATTCCACAGCATGCAAGCCACATCTGAAATATAACCTGAATGTTCCCCTTTATTGATGGCTTCTGCAAAATTTCGTCTGGAGCTAACCTCATGTCAAACACAACACTGCTGTCTACCAGTTTTCTCCAAAACAGCCAAATCCCTGTGGTCTCAATAAACTTCAATTTCCTCCATACATCGAGCGGCACTTCTCCCAGCAATTTGAAAAAATAATGCTCCTTTAAATATCGTTCAGTACCATTGGACAAGGGAGATTTAGAGTTTTTCCTTTTCAACTCAAGAGCATATTGCCAGCAACGGTACTCTGGAATAACCAGCGCTGTTTTGTTGCAAGCCGAGAAAAAGTTGAATAACAATGAATACTGAAATTGAGCTAGCTGATCTTCAGCTAGTATCAGATCGGGGCATTGATCTGTGGATTGTAAATAACTGATATTCCCATACATTTGGAACACTAAATTGGCAACAGTTTTAAAAACATTGTGTAGAGTTGTGACATTCTCCACTATAGTTTTTGTATATGGCTTCACCACGGTTAGTTGTCCGAGTTCCAATTCAGCATCATTCACGCTTAAGACAAACGTTGACGATGGTATCACAGCGTAATTTGAATAATTCTCGTATACCTTCCGCAGCGCACACACCAGCCGTCCGTACCGTTTAACAGTGAAATTTCTCTCCAGTATTTCGCTTAAATTTCGAAAAGGCTCTGACTCTCTTGGTAGATTTAGCTTATCAATGTTAGTGCTTTTGTACGCATTGCTCAGCACAACCCCAATAGCAAGCAATAAAATTGCGGAAAGAAACCGAAACTTCCATCCTTCACACATTTCTCACTAACTGGGTCCGAGATACCCAGTAGGAGATTGATTGATATCATCATATATTTATAAGAGTACCAGTGACGAGTTGCTCCCTCAGCGCTGTAGAAGAGAGTAATTGCTGCGCCAGTTACAGCAAAAAACATCCAGATTTTGGGTTCAAATATGCCCACCAATTCATAGAAAGGTAGGGATTTTAACTCTCTACTACCACAGCTGTTGTAACTAAATGGACTACTGATTCGATCCCGGAGCCCGAGAAAGTTCCTGGGGTAGAATGATTCTACGGTGAAGAACGATGTATGCGGATTTAACCCAATATCAACTTCGCAATTCCAAGGTTTGATTTTGTACATAAATTTTGTGGTATTGAGACGAACGCAGACATCGTAAATTTGCAATTGATAAAGCGGCGTATAAAAATATGAGTTATTGCATGCAATCAGGTCATGATGACCTGGTCATCCTTTCCAATATCAATGGTATCATTCTTGACTAGCAAACCTCTATAGATCCAGCTTAACCAAGTTTGGTTTAAATCTCTATTAGTATGATCCACAACGACGGGTTCTAGGCTTCGAATTAGAACAGGGTGGCTTGGTTCGTTTATGTCTACATTTCGAAAATTATTGATGAAAGTGATACAGTTTCGCCATTGTAGCTTCTGAAGAATCGAATTCAGGTTTTCAATCACGGGGAAACGTCCAAAATTCTTTTTGTGCTCTTTGACCTCTTTGTGAATTTCGCGGGAATAAAATGATGCTTTCAAACCAGTGAAGCTCCCAGTATGAACCATAGCACAATGTCAAAACGAAATACGTAGAGAAGCAGCAAGGACAGCTATGACGCACGAAGCTAAAGGGTGGTTTTTTTATAAGTAACACAGCCGTTTTTTCCAGAAGTCATTTTTTAAAAATCTGTCGAACAGCGGTGCGACGTTATGTCAAGTGTCAATCATTAGGAAGAGAAACTTACACTCGACCTCAGAAACACTTTTTAACAAAAAAACATTGAAAATTGGGAGAAATTCTGAAATGTTTGAAAAAGGGGTTGAAAATAGGGTAAAAACAAATGAGGTCATATATTCGCTGGACAGGTGATTCGCAGGTGAACCTTCTTGCCAATCGAAACTAACATATTAGTAGATATTACACAGAAAATACGGAGAATGCACAACCAGTACTTCGCCCAAAACACCCTCTCCAAATGAAGGTTACGTCAGGGTTCAGCTCTCGTGGGGTGCCACCAGACTGCATGTGATTGAAGCGTGTGTTACTGGGAAATGCTAAAGGGAAAAGATCCCTCCTTTTTGTTATTGACACCATGAAGGATTGTGGACCTCTTCCCATCGAAAGCAAATTTTTTGTATGCAGGATGAAGCCACGCCACACACGTCAAAGGTAACGCTTCATCATCTGGAGTCCCAGAAGATCCAGTACTGGCACAAAAATGTTTGGCACGGAAACAGTCCA